>PVHX01009841.1:0-13391 GCA_004024805.1 Geosciurus inauris
TTTTTTTTTTTTTTTTTTTTTGGTATCAGGGATTGAACTCAGGGGCACTCAACCACTGAGCCACATCCCCAGCCATATTTTGTGTTTTATTTAGAGACAGGGTCTCACTGAGTAGCTTAGCACCTCGCTGTTGCTGAGGCTGGCTTTGAACTCGCGGTTCTCCTGTTTCAGTCTCCCAAAGTGCTGGGATTATAGTCGTGCACCATCGTGCCTGTCTAATTTTTAATTCTCTACATATCCAATCAATGTTCAAATTTCTAGTTGTTTTATAAATGTCTTACAGTATTCTGGGTTTTGTTGTTGTTGTTGTTTTGGTTTTATAACTTTTTCCTTTATTTTTAACCACATTATTTTATTGGTGCATCATAGTTATACATGATAGTGGGACTTGTTACATATTCATTCATACGTGCATATAATATAACAATATAATTTGGCCAGTATCATCCCACAGCACTTTCCCCTCCCTTCTCCTCCTCCCTCCCCTAGTCCCTTTCCATTTCCATGAGATCTGCACACCCCCCCATCTTTCTTCTTTTCTCTTTAGCTTCCACATATAAAGGAAAACATAGGGCCCTTAGCCTTCTGAGTTTGGCCTGTTTTACTTAACATTACTGTTCTTAAGTTCCATCCATTTTCCTGCAAATAACACAATTTCATTTTTCTTTATGGCTGAATAAAACTTGTGTATATATAACACAATGTCTTTATCCATTCATCTGTTGATGGAGTCCTAGGCTGGTTCCATAGTTGGGCTATTGTGAATTGTGCTGCTATAAATATGGTATGCATGTTTCACTGTAGTATCATTACTGTAATTCTTTAGGATAAATGCTAAGGAATATTATAGCTGTCAGGTGGTGGTCCCATTTCTAGTCTTTTCAGGAAATTGCATACTAGTTTCCATAGTGGTTGTACTAATTTACAATCATACCGGTAGTATAAAAGTGTTCCTTTTTTTCCACATTCTCTCCAGCATTTATTATTATTTGTATTCTTGATGACTACCATTCTGAATGAAATGTCACTGTAACTTGCATTTCCATAATTGCTAATTGGTTTTATAAATTTTTATTTGTATGAGAATATAAATAATTTTTATTAGTTGCAATTGTTTGATATATCTCTGAAGTCTCTTGTAATTATTTTTTTCCTCTCAATTTCTCTAATTTTAGTTTTGAATTATCGAGGTCACTTGTCATGGAATTTCCAACATACTGTTTAAATTTATTTAAATACTTTGTTCTTTCTGATTTCTTGTAACTTGGTAGTTAAATCTAAAGATGTGCTGTCCAATGTAGTGGCCATTAACCACATGTTGTTAGATAAATTGAAGTTTTAACTAATTCAGCTTAAGTAATGTTTGAAAATTAGTCTTTAGTCTTGCTAGCTACATTTCAGATGTTCATTAGCCATTTGTGACTAGCAGTTACGTATGAATTGGACAGGGTAGCTAGAACATTGCAATCAGTGCAAAAAGTTCTTCTGTAGGGTAACAGATCTAGAGGTTTGATCAGATTCAAGTTCAAATTTTTTTAAAAAACTTTTTCTTTAGAAATTTATGGGGACAAATGATTGTGTGTCCTTCCATCATGAAAAAAGAACTGATTATCTCTTTTTTAAAGTGATGCTAAGCAGCTGTTGATGATTGATGCTTGTATATTATTTAATATATCGAGATTGCAAAATGGTGATGCTGCAATCCTACCGTTTCCAGTTCATTTACTAGCTAGTGTAGATACTCTGTAAAGAGACTCTCTTCACCTATTATTTGATTACTCAGCAATTATCCAGTAGTAGTTTCATATAAACTAGTATAAATCTTTAATTCCTTGTTTATTTGAAAGTAATTTTCTCTTAAAACTATATTCAACCTTAAATAGAATACGGTTTAATTTCTCTTATTATTTTTGTGGAATTATAAAATTAAATATGACTAGCATACTATATATCAATATTATAGGGTTGTTTTAAGCCATTCATGGATAAAAATGTTAAACCATAGATTTTAAAGGCATCCTATGCAGACTTTAACAAATATATTTGCTATTTATGTAGTTGATATGAGATAATTAAGATCTCAGTATCATAGGTGTTCATGGCACTTCACACAGCAGAATAATATTCATTTATTAAATCTTGAGAAGCTTATTTATGCAAATTTTAGTTTTGTTTTATTTATTTTTATATTTTGTGGTGGTATGGTTTGAACCTAGAGCCTTGTACATGTTAAGAATGCTCTTAATTTCTAAGGTTCATCCTCAAACCCCAAATTTAGTTTTAAACATACACCATCATCAGATGTCTGATGGAGGTCATCCTTACTATATAGTATTTCCTAAAAGAATTATCTGTAGGCATGCATTCTCTAAATTTTGAATTTTTAAAGTACAAGACCAAAAAAGTTACATATGACACAAATAAGCTTAGGGTACTTTTTTTTCCTCATATGGTTTTAAAATCGTATGCCTTGAATCCACCCCAGAAGCAAAGTTAGACTATTACTATACAATCAGAAAACTGTTTAATTTTTAAATTATTTTTTAATTTATCTTCCTATTTTAAGATTAACTTTTATTTTTTCAAAGTTTAATATTGATTTACTTAAATCATTGCATACCAAAATGAATTTTATCATTAGAGTACTTATTAAAAAGCAACTTTTGGACTATAATCTTTGTCTGTTTTTCTACTGCTATAACAGAATACTGGAGATGGGTAAATTATAAAGAAATGAAATTTATTTCTCCCAATTTTAGAGGCTAAGATGTCTAATATCTAGGTGCTAGTATCTGGCAAAGGCCTTCATGCTGTGTCGTAGCATAGTGGAGAACACACAGGGTAGGAGAACATGCAAGAAAGCAAGGAGTTGGGAGCACGATAAAACTGAAGAAGCCACACTTGCATTTATAACAACTCACTTTCACAATAGCTAACCTACTTCTGTGATAATTAATTCATAATGAAAGTAGAGCAAGCCCTCATGACCTAAACACCTTTTAATGGCCCTGCCTTCCAATACTGTTTAATTATCAATTAAATTTCAATATGTGTTTTGGAGTGGACATTCATACTATAGCAACTCTGGGAATATACATTTGAAAATATAGTAAATTGAATTTTTAATCCAATAATAAATACATCATTATAATCAATAAATTATTATTATTGCTTTCTTTTCAGTTAATTTTAGTATTGTAATTACAAAACCTCATTGAATTCTTTTGGCAATTTTTTTTTGGTAGTAAGTTAAAAACAATCTTTCTTATTTTCACTTAGAGTTTTTAAGGCCAGTGAATCATTGTGCTTTTTACTTAATCTGTTAACACTCTGGCATATATTTGAATTCGTGGAGCATTAGAGAGAGTGTTGTACCCATTAGTATAAGACATACAGGGTCAAAGGGAGCAGGCATTAATAATTAAGCCCAATGATATATGAGAGAAGACCAGAAAGCCCTGGGGATTGGTAGAGGCAGCTCAATTAAGTTACCACTTGGTGACCAGTTTGATGGTCATCCTGTAATCTGAAGGTAATTTTTGAGGTATTCTTTAGTGAACTTAAATGTTTAGAAGTATTGGAGAAGCAGTAACCTAGTTTTAACCAAGGTTAAGTTCTTCCTGGATTCCCCTCTTCAAAAGTATTTCCTAAAAGTTATACATTGCTGCTTAGAGCAGGAAAGAAGTGCAACTTCCTCTGCATTTCACATAATTCTTAATTAAAACAATGATTCCAGAGGGTCTGTGTTAAACTTTTCAGTGTATTGAAAATCAAAACTCTAAGATAGAATGACCCTATATCCATACATGTGTAATAAATTTAGAATTGTTGGATTTCTTTAATTTGTGTGGGTGTTTCATAGTTGGCAGCTTATATTTGCTTAAAATTGACCCATTTCTTTCCTAGGTCTACTAACTGAAAGTTGCATTTGGTGAAGAGGAATAGGAATCTTGTAGCAGTTGAATAAATTATCTGATCGCAGTAGAAGACAAGAATAAAGATGATAGGGTATTAATTTGAAATTTTCTTTGTCAGAAGACTTAGGATTCCTATTCTCCTTTATAAATGGATTTTTCATAGCTACTGCCCATTATGTCTTTCAAAGATAATTTTCTATTCTTTTCAGATTTAATTTCTTTTTCGCAGTTATTACTGATATATCAGTTTATACGATAGCCTTCTTCTATAGTTAAAGCAATCTTAATTAGGAATCTAAGAATGCTTTGAAAAATCATAATATGCTCGGAGAGTGTAAGGGTTTACCAGCTGATCTATTTAATAATTTTAGGAACATTTAAATCCTCTTATTAAAATAATCAGGCCCTTGATATTATTTTAACTGGTAAGATTGCAAATGACTGTTGATGCTCATTGTTATAGGTTTAAAAAATGATCTTTTAATTAATTTAGAATCTTCCTATGGTTGTAGAATAGATTTTGTAGAAAATTTAAGAAATTGCATGGAGGTCTAGGTAGAACTGTGTGGACAAATTATCTTGATTCATATATACCTTCCCTTCAAACCATAAAATATTCAGTTTACTTTGTATAGTTTTTACAGTATCCTGGTGCAAGGTTCATTAGCATTACTTAAGTTCTTTCTCAATAAAATCTGAGATTGTAGTTTTAAGAATTTTCCTTCTAAATCCACTGCATAGTTTTGCTTTCTTTATGTGGAATTGTTTGTATATGTATGTATATGGAAGGATGGGTAAAATATTCTTAGACTTTTTTCTATATTTTTTCTTCAAAATTTTAAAGATAATTTGAATGTTGCATTAACATTTCTTTCTAGGCATTGTTACAGTGGTAAGCAGATCTGTTTAGTTATAGGCTTATCAGTAACCTTTACACATAATGTGATATTGTCTGAATGTCTTATTTTGTTCAGCCTTCCCTAGCACTGATGAAGCCTAGGGCTGCTGTTTCTTTGAGTTACTGATAATTTTTTATCTGATTAACTGACACATTTAGTTGAAATCAGACACAGCCCTTAGGCTGGGCATGGATTTAATTTAAAAAGTATCAAAGGTTTGCTCTGTGTGCTATTTAATCATCATGTTTATCAGGCAAAGAAAAATTACCGGAAGGACCATAGGGAGAGGGTTATCTTAAGGAGCAGTAGCTTGGGAAATTGATAATGGCTACAAGGTAATTTACTGCTAACTTTTACATTCATTAATATAACATTTCCCGCTAATAATTACAGTGCATGTAATATACTAATTAAATTGAAAGCATTATCACTAATTTTCTTTTTGCTGAACCCTAAGATAGCTGGATAAAAAGCGAGAATGTGAAATTGAAGAAAGCCCATGTAGTCACACCAATTTAAACAGTTGGTTAGTTGGCCAGTTAAAACATTTCTATCTGTAAAGATCTAGATAGAAAATGAAATCACTGTGGATGAATGTTTAGAGGAATTCATTGTAGGCTGTGATAAGGAAATGAAATTTCTAAATGAATGAAATCACTATATTGTAGGTTTATAAAGTATTATATTGGTCTGACCTGTAATAGTAATACATCTACTGGGAACCAATGCATCACTATCATCCATGTGTATGATGGCACTACCATCCATGTGAATGAATGTGTTGGATTGATGGAGTACATTGATGGTACCGGGCCCTTGCAGTACCTGTGTTTGTTACATAGATCTTAACACTTTGTAATACAATTTATTTTCTACTTCTAAAAATATTTCATGCTGTATAACAAAGCATGATAGTAACTGCAGTTTAATATTTAAGAGAAAACACCCTTCTTAAAGATTCCTTAACAAAACAATAGCAGAAAAAAATCTAGAACAAGATGTATTTGAAGTTGTATGTAATTCAGATAATAAATATTATATTTTGATATATAGTTATTGTATAATTATACATTTTAATCTAGCAGTATTCCTCCAGGGTTTTTTTTCTCACTTCCATTAATGATATGCAATAAGGTATAATAAAAACTAAAATAATATAATAGTTTCAGAGGTATGAAAAATAAAACCCATAATTAAGAAGTCTTATCTTTGTAGATATAATAAAGTATTATGCCACTGCTAAACGTCTTTTGCTGCAATTCACAAATATATTTGCTTTTGTTTTGTTTTTGAAGGTCTCACGTTTTGTTCATTATAGAGCAGAATAGTTTAGTTTCCATAGAAAGAAAATGCTCTGTATCACAGTAATAGACATTCAAAGACTTTAAACTTTAAACCTCTTATTTACCAGTGACAGATCTGAGATAGAGAAATTAGAAATCCTGGCTAACATTTCATAGTCAGTCATCATCAAAAATATGTCTAGTAAAATGCTGCTACTATGAGACCTCAGTTAGGGATATTTCTTACTTTTATAGATGATTTAAAGATTTTCATAGTTTCAATTGGTCATACATTTTTTAAGACTTTTTGTTAAAAAGTAGTAAGACTTCTCCTGTCTAAAATCATTTCATTTCGTTTCTTCCGTCCCCTTAGTAGCCACAGCAATGTCTTGATGTTTTGTTCTATAAAACTTGTTTTATTTTCATTTACTTTTTTGTATTATTATCTATTTGTGTGTCTTTTATCCAGCTGCACATATATTTTTAAGGACAGACTCTGATTTATATTGCTTTATATTATTTTCCAAGTTTAATTTTTTGTTAACATTTGTTATTATTTTTGCACTGCCACTCTTACCCCTTTTCTTGTCTTTTTATCCAGTCTTTTCTGTGTTAATGTCTAGTAACTCTGATATATTATGTCCATAAAGTAGTGATATTAAAATATTAATGTAATACAAATGACAGGATATAAATGCTTCAAAGCAGCATTCTTTAGCAACTGCAGCAGAAAAATCTGCTTTTTTTTCTGTTTATAGACCACAAAATACTAAGGGCTTGGCCAAAGAAATACATTATTCAACTTAAGCAGTGTGTTCGAAATAGCACTGGAGTCTCTTTTTAATTGTCACTGGACGCTGAAGGGTTCACTTTAGTCAGTACTTGGTCTTGAATGGCTTTGACAAGTTTGAAATACTGAATCTAATTAGGTTTTTTAAGTTTATGATTTCTGATTGCAATTGCTGAGATATCTCAGAGACAGCAAATATACATTGATATCTATAGATTCTGGAACCATTTCTGATCCTTAGGTTTATTTCTCAGTCTGCCCTACAACTGATATGTGATTCTGAAATTAGAAAATCATATCAGCAACCTTTTGATCCCACTAATGTACATACAGTTGAATATATGGGATGAAGACCTAATGAAAGACCATCTCCATATTTGTGTGACTCTTTTCATCCTATCTCTATTTATGCAAGATTTGATGTTTGGCTGAACCAAAACAACTGTGTATTTAAGAACTTAAATGTATTTTACTACATTTGTCCAGGGGTGCATTGCTTCATTATTCATTTGTTGGGGGTGAAGTCTGAAGGAGGATTACATTAAGAATGATGATAGCTGTTTAAGCTTTCTTTTTTTTCTATTCTCTCACGTGTGATAGATTGCAGGTAGCTGAGGGGCAGCGTTCTAAGTACTCTCTTCATAGACTTAGTGTTATGTAGCAACTCTTGATAACAAAGATCTTTTGAATAAGATATTTTATGTATTTGATACTTTCCATTGCAGTCATGGAGCTGATATTCAGGTGATACGGACTTATTGATGGTATATAATAAACATTTGAAAAATTCTTTATGTTAATCTTTATATTTACATAGTTTTCAAATATGGTTTGAAGGGAGCATTTTTTGACTGGTAGTCAGTATTCTTTTTTGTCATGGATCCTAAAATGAATAACTATCTCAAAGATAACTCTACCAAGAAAAATAGGCTAATAGGTCTGTGTTTTAACGTGATTTACCTAACCATGTGGAGACTATGAGCAGGTTAACCATAAAAGAATTCTGGAAATTATAGTCTCTGCCTTACAATTTTGCTGGTAGGGCTGTTAATATTTTGTTTTGTTTCCTTTAATTTTATCAAGGGCAAAAGAGAGAAGAATGTAACTGGTTCCCAGTATTAGCTTCTTCAGTATGCAATTGCATATGTTTATGTGGCAACATTCTGCTAGAGGTTTGAAACCCAGTAATTTTATAGCGGTAACACCACTTCAGGCAATAATATGTAGATGAAGGGTAATTGGAATCTTTCCCTTGAAAATTTCTTTTAAAAAATGGGCAAAAATAACTTAGTTCAAAAATCAGTTTCCTGCCAGATTTGCTAAAGGCAAAGATTTAGAGGATTTTGCTGTTGCTGATGTTGCTATTAATTTTGTTTACTTATTGAACAGGCAACATATTCATCTGATTCAAAATTTACAATATTGAAAGGCATATCCTTTCCCTTAGCACTCAGTTCCTTCTCCAATCAAACCATTGTTATGAATTTTTAGTTACACTTCTAGAAATATTTCATGTCTATAAAAGAAACATACAGACTGTATACAATGTTCTGTCCCTTTCATTTTTTATTGAATAATATATCCTGAGATAATTTCATCTCAAAAGAGCTTTTTTCATTTTTAATGGTTGAGTAATGTTCCATTATATGTAGGTATTATCATTTCTTTAACCTCTACTCTATTGATGGGCATTTAGATTTTTTCCAATTACTTCTTGTTACTATGACTATCCTGCTAATTGTTTTTCTGTGGATAAACATATCTGTTTTTATTTATTTGGTGTTTTGTGGGGCAGAGGATCAAACCCAAGGCCTTATGCGTGTAGGTACATCCTCTACCATATCTATAAGTTTTTAGGTAGAATTTGAGTCTGAGGGAATGTGTGTTTGTAATATTAATAGATATTGCCTTAATCTAGTTCAAGCCTTCTGGGTAGGTTTATTAATGTGTATTCCTGTTTTCTTTTAAAGGTCTGGGTTTTATGAAATTATCATATTCTTTTACTGAGGTAATTAAGCATTTTTTAATAAGACTTATTTATAAGGAATATGAAGCTAGATAGGCTTTTATGTAATTATGTTTTTTCTTGTCAAGACTTTTGTTTTCATCCTTATGAAAGTTCAGAGCACATAACTGGAAAATGAAATACTTGAGTCCTCTTCCTGATATTGATGCCTCTGAGGGTTTTTTGTTTTTGTTTTTTTTTTTGACAAACCTACACAAATTATAAATTTGCCTTATCTTTAAAGCTGGCACCACATCTTTCTTTCTTTCTTTCTTTCTTTCTTTCTTTCTTTTTGAATTGTTACTAGACTTTATATGAAAATGCGAGAGTTCCTGTTTGTTGAGTAATTTATGTGACATTTATTACACAAGATTAAGTAAAGATTCTCTTGCTGTCCCTGATTCCTATGTTCTGTAGTTTGAAACTGGGTATCTTTCTTCTCCTAAACTTCCATTGGTGTTGTCAGGTAAGTTGCTTTTGTCAGTTTCAGATTTGATAGAAGAGAATTAAAAGATATTTTCAAATAGAGCTAATAGTCCTTTGTCCTGAGTGCTTTATGTGGTGATGCTAGAAGCTACTGAATTGTACTTTTATTTGTGAGAGTTGATGTGTTCTAGACACCTTTGCAAGATGGTAAGTTCCTTGAAATTAGAGATGATGTCTGCTGTGTATTGTGCTCTCTGGAAAGCAGAGCATATGGGAACTCAAATAATTGCTAAATAATTTACTAGGTAGGGAATAAAACACCTATTGAGATCTGTTCCTTGATGATTTTTGGACATTTTAATTTGGTTAGCGGTTTGTTCTCCCCCGCTCCATTTTCAGTTCTAAAAAATGATTATATCTTGTTAAGGTCTGTCTGCTGTTCTTGAGGTTTTTTACCTTCATATTCATATTTTTGCCCCTTCAGGCACTTCTTGGGATCCCAGGGAGGCTTACTTGACTTCCATGCCAATGTACCCATTAGCTGGCTTTCCCTCAGATTTGGTCAGTGGAAAGGAGGCACTGGGAAGATTAGAAGGCAAGAGTTCTGACTTTTCCCTCTTTCTCTGTCTGGGTAGAGTCTGTGCTGTTGCTAGCTCACCACTTGCTCCAGCTCCTATTGGTCAGGTCTATTGAAGTTACTTCTGACCAGGTACTTTGTTACTAGGCTCTGGATATATTCTTCTCTATCTCTTCAGTCTAGGGATAGTAATTGTAATTACTATTACCTTTTGTAATTGCTGATTTGTGTAGTGCCTCACTGTCCTCTGTTTGGCTTCTTGGTTCTGTCAGATATTTAATAAATTCCCTGTACTCTTTTCTTCAAATTCTTAGAATGTTTTCTACTCTTTTGGATGCACTCTGATAGTCTTTGAAGTCCTGATCTTATAAAATATTAAATATTGCCAAATGATATAATAAATGACAACTCCTTTACATTTCTTATTGTGGGATCTATACAAATGACTGAATTATTCTCATGTACTTTTTTGAGAACTGAACCTAAAGCCTTACACTTAGTAGTATGTGGTTGTTAATAGAATCTAATAGAACCTAGACCATATATGTAATGACATTTAAAATACCTTAAGTATTCAGAGTAAAATATAAACAGTTTAAAGGAGTGAGGGATTGCTTCTAGTTAGTGGGATCAGGCATGGCTTTATAGGTTGTGAGAAATGAGAAGGATTTAGATGGAGATGCGAGGGCAGGGGATGAGGAGCAAATTCCAAATGAAAAGAAGAGTAAAAGCAGTCATAGACATAGGAAATTAGTGTGTTCAACCATACATAAACAGTTACGAAAGGGGTTTATGAAAATGAAACTAGATTAGAGAGAAAAATTTGTATGGAGGGATTGATTTTAGGATGATAAATCTGTTAGTTGGAACAGTTGGAGGGCAAAGAAATTAGAAAGTGGAGAGAGCATCATTGTAGTCCCAACATCTGTCTGGCATCAGATTAGCACTCACAGAGAGGAGTCAGATATCACTTGTACATTTTAAGCCTACACTAGTAACAAAAATAGAGAAAGGAAGAAATACAGGAAGTTAAGGAGGAAATAAATAATATTTGTATTGCGTTTTATGATTATTTGAATGCTTTCCCAATGTTTCACTAGTTGCCTTACACAACCGTATGAGCTAGGAATTGTCATATGTATTTTATGAGAAAACCAAGCTTGTGAGAATTGAGATTTTTATAAGATTTTTTTTACTGAATACATTGTAAAGTTGTTTTTAACTTAGAAGCTCTCATATTGCCTTGTTTTTCTTTCTTTTTTTTAATCTTCTTTTTGTCCACATTTAAAATCATGTATTGTTTTGACCATCAATTACATTTCCTCTACTAATCAGGAGAGAGCTGATTTGTGTGGTGCTTCACTGATAAGTTTAATGTCGAAAATGTTTTTAAAAAGGAAAGTTATACACTTTTTAAAAAGTTTTTTTTTTTCTGGACAGTACAATTAGCGTTTATAATTAAAGATAGGAATTTTAATTTGATTTAGTTTTTAGAGGTCAGCCATGTTTTTAAATACCATAAAACTTGGTACATTTTTTCACGGCTTTATTGTTCCTGAACTAGATGATTCTGTTTGCTAGTGGAAGTTAAGAATGAATTGGGAAATGACATATCATTCTTTTCATAACAGTGCTGCCAGCCTGTTTTTTGAACTTGTATAAATCCTATAACTTTTTAAAAAAATTTATTTTTTTGTAGTTGTAGATGAACAGAATGCCTTTATTTTATGTGTTTTTTTGATGTGGTGCTAAGGAGCCAACCCAGTGCCTCATACATGCTAGGCAAAGTGCTGTGCCACTGAGCTACAACCCCAGCCCATCACTTGTTTTGATTTAGTACTAAATATTATACATTCCTCTTGATCCTACATTCTTTTCTAGCAATTGTAATGTCTCTCTTTGTAACAAATCTTTTTGAAATATTATTTATATTTATTTTCTTTTTCATCTCTCATTCTCTTATCCTGTTGCAGCTTAGTTCCCATCAGTACCAATTTACTGAAACTTCTTTTGTCAAGATCAATAACAACCAAATCCAGTGGACAATTTTTCTTCTTTTTTAAAATCTACAACCTTTTCCTTCCTTGGGTTCTTTATGATACTTGACAATGTAGGCTCTCCTTCCTTTATAAGGCCTCTTTGACTTTGCTTTTATGATATCGTGTCCTCCTTGTATTCCATCTGTCTTAGGTTTTCTTTTAAGACTCTTTTTTTCTCTTTTTACTTTGTGTTATGATTTGGATGTAAGGCGTCCTCCAAAAGCTTACATGTGAGACAATGCAAGAAGGTTTAGAGGAGAATTGATTGGGTTGTGAGAATCTTAACCTAATCAGTGAATTAATAATCCATGATGGGATTAACTGGGTGGTTACTGTAGGTATGGGGTGTGTAGCTGGAGGAAATATTAATTGGGGGTGTGGCTATGGGTTGTATATTTTGTATCTGAAGAGTGGAGTCTCTCACTCTTCTTTCTGATCAACATGATGTGCGCTGCTTCCCTCTGCTACCCTCTCCTGTCATAATGTTCAGTCTTACCTCAAACCCCAAGGAATGGAGCTGGCCTTCTGTAGACTAAGACCTCTGAAACCATGAGCCCTCAAATGAACTTTTCGTCCTCTACAGTTGTTCTGGTCAGATCTTTTAGTCACAGAAGCGAAATAGCTGACTAAAACAGTTGTAAATGTTTGGGTTCTTTAAGGCTTGCTTTATTCTTTACCCTCCTCTTTCATTCTGTTCTTCTTACTCTCAATTTTATCTCATCTCTTATCATAACTTTAGCTACCACTGGTATACACATTTATATCACACCATTATACCTGTGTTTTTTTTGTGTGTGTGTTCCATACCCACCTACCTCTGGGCACTTTCTATTGATTGACAAAAAGACACATATGACTCAGTGACTAGTATAGTACTCATCATCTGCCTCCCTAAAGTTGTGCATTTCTTACCAAAACAATGTCATTGCTTTCCATCAAGTGACCAAGTCAGATACCTGAAAGCATTTCAGGTTCCTTTCTCAGCTACACATCACCAGAGTCTCTTGCTCATTCTGTATCAACATAGCCCAAATCAGCCGCCTTCTTGTAATTACAACCACTGTCTTAGTTTAGGCCTTCTCATTTCTTACTCATATTTCTTTAGGATTTCTTAAGTAGTTACTCTGCTTCTAACTTCAGACAGTTTTAAAATCAGTAGTCCTCTTTAATCTTTTTAAAATATAAGATCAATCATACAATAGTGTTAATGTACTTAATGCCTTTGCTTAATTATCTATATACTTAAAATTATTAAAATGGTAAATTTTATGTAGGGTGTATTTTACCACAATAACAGAAGTAAATCTAATGCTGATATTCTCACACTTAAAAGTTTCTCAGTCTTCCTTTCCTTCCTCCTTTACTCCTTCTTCATCAGAATATAATCTAAATTTTTTACTACAGCTTATAAAATTATGTTATGTAGTCTTGTTTATGCTATTGCTTCTGCCTAGC
>PVHX01009841.1:13491-73747 GCA_004024805.1 Geosciurus inauris
TAGCAGGAATAGCATTATCAAGCACGAGGGGAATGCATGAGCAGAATACAGGCGTGTATCAGAGCAGGCAATGCCCACGAGCCAAGCATGCACAGTGACGTTGCCGCCAGCCAATGCTGTGCACTTCCTTAAGTTGTCCACCTGTTTACTGCAAGTTTCTGGCATATAGCCAGGTTGCCATCTTGAAAGGGCAGGGCAGAGCCTGGATCCAGGGAGCCCGCTCCCCACACCTAGCCTTTTAGTTTCATCTTCTTGCTAACTGCCCCCTTTCCACGAGCCTTAACTTTTCTTTCGTTCTCATCAGTTTCGTTTTCTCCTTTTGCTATTTCAGTTCTTTGCCCCCAACCTCTGAAAATCCTGTTCATTGGAGTAACAGATTTGTTCCCTCAAGATAGGTCTGGTTCTTCATGACTGCATTCAAGCTTTAACTCCTCAGTTTAGACCTACCTCAGGTGACTTGTTTGTTCCTATAGTGGAGTAAGAGAGAGGGAGAGTAATAAATGAAAACAGAGAAGAGATTATTCTTATTTTGAGTTTTATGTGACCATTGAAGAGTTTTGAGCCTACCCCCCACCCCACCTCCAAAAAAAAAAAAAAAAAGAAGCTCTTGAAAGAGGATTGAGGAAGCACTGTGAGGCAAGTGTTGGGATGGTCTGTGGCTCACAGAAGATGAATAAACAGCTCAATTACAGTGTCAAGCATAGACTTTCACCTAGTTTTAATTATTTTATTTATTAGTGAGTGACCTTGGACAAGTTATATAAACTTTCTTGACCTTAGTTTCCTCATCTTTAAAATGAAGATGATACAATCTCTCTTGAAGGAATATGGGATGATCACATGAGATAATGCAGTGTTGATGATAATCTTAGTGCTTTGAAGATAGTTTCCTGGTAAGTTCAGGTTAAGTAAGTTAATACTGATGCAGGATAAAGTTCAAGTAATAGACTAACTCATATCCAATGGAGATTCTTCAAAGAATGAGTTTTATGAAACGTGTAATATTTATATATACATTTCAGTGTGGTCATATTACTGCAAATGGAATTTTATATGAATTATTTTTTCTTCATAGTACTGGTTTAAGTGTAGGTTTTAGAATGGAATAACCCTATTTATATAAATTGCATTTTAAAGTTATATCAGACTAATCAAAGAACATTTCCTCATCAGCTTAGAAAATGAATTTAGAAAGCAGCTTCTAAACAGATAAAACACTTGATACTAAACTGGGCTGTTTAGAAATGAATTCATCCTGATGGTTACTTTGCTTTCCAAAACCAAGGATTGAACAATTGAATCCTTTGTTTACAAACATTTATATATTTGTTATTGCTATTGTTGATACATTCCATAGAAGTTTGCAAAATGCCACCTAATCCTTTTAACAAGAAGAATGCCTTGGGAGCTTAAGGAAAGAAAGCAACTCTAGTTTTACACTTCTTTTCAGTTTCATCTGTAGATGGAGTTTGGTCTCAGATGACTTAATGCTGTTACAACTAAGATGGAGATTTGAAAGTAATATAATTGTTAGTTTTTAAAATGGAAATAACTGACAGATTATTTCAGTCCTCTGCAATTTATTTGTCATTTGATTTTTAGCTTTAACAACTTTTTCCCCTATGTAACTGAGAAAACTCACAAAGGGAGATAATAATGCTGCAAATAAGTGACCCAATATTCTGCCATCAGCTCACTGTTTAATGGGAGAACTCCAGATGGTGATCATTTCCCATCTTACAGTTTTTTTGATCATGCTAAGAAAAACAAATACTTTTTTCAAGTCACTTAAGCAAAATTTTTAGTGAGATGCTTGAATATAAAAACTCTAAGCATCACTTTCAGAATTATTTCATATGAAATTATATTCATTTCTGTGGTACTTTTTTTAGTCTGAATGTGTATAATGTTACCAAATGAAGAATTGGAAATTTAAGGAAAAGCATCTAATTTACACTCCATATAAATTTTTAGTTATCCTGGTCCTAGAACATCACTGCATTCACAAATATTTCTTATTTAATAATGTCATGTTGCCAGAAATCTAGATATTGCCATTCAGAGCTATAACACAAGTAAGTGTACTTCTTTAATGAATGGTTCATATTTAAAATGTTAGAATGCCTCTCAGATGAAAAACAGTTTAAATTCAGCAGATCATTTTGTTCTCAACAGGCAGGAACTCATTAACAGAATAATACTGATAACTGAGGCATTTCTGAAAGAAAATAATGTCTCCGATACTTGTAGGCTGCATCTCTTCTCATTTTTAGAATAAGTAGATCCCACTTTTCATTTGCAAAAAAATGAAAAGGACAACTTGTTTCTAATGTATTTGTTGACTTTGCGAGCCAACTTTTCAGGATTGAGACGAGTGAATATTGAAACCTTGCTCCTAAACTTGTAATTATCACTGTTACCATATGACTAGATGCCTTCATCATCCCAGTCTCTGGCTGGGGTCCCTTTTAGCTGTTATATGGTGGAGCTTTGTGTATGAATAGGAACAGGGCATCCAGATGCATTTTGTATAAGAAATGCATATTCAGGGCTGGTGTTATAGCTTAGTGGTAGAGGGCTTGCCTAGCATGTATGAGGCACTGGGTTCAATTCTCAGCACCACGTATAAATAAATAAAATAAAAGTCTATCAACAACTAAAAGTATTTTAAAAAAAGAAATGCATATTCTATCCCTTTGTGTGTTCCTGATACTTTAGTATTTAGTATTTAGTATTTAGTTTTGAGAGTACTCTTAAAAAGTTTTTAGGACTAGGTTATAAACTCTCATAAATAGGTCCATATTTGTAGTTCTTTTTGTGATTAGGATAATTCCATGGTATATTATTAGAGCCTTACTGATTATTTGTATAACATGGAAGATGCAACCATACAATCAGCTATGAAATGGTGATTGACAGTTAAGAATGTTTAAACTTGTAAGGTGGTAAATTATTTCTATTTCTTTTTAGAGCCAGATTTGTTTCTCTGAAAAATTTTGTTGGATTTTGTATATGCTATATTATGTAGGATGCAGGAAGTCAGTAGTAGGAGCTTTATTGTATATCTGTTTTCTTAGAAGAACAAAGATTCAGGAATCTGAATATTTCATGTTTGCAGATAATTTTAAAAAATAATTTCTAATATTATCTTCCTGTGTTGTCCATAATACTATATATAGACTTATACAACATTTTATTTATTTCTTTATGTATCCATTTCCTTGCATCCTTCACTACTAGATTTTAATTTCTTAAGGCCCTCAAGTGTGCTATTTTCATGATGTTTCCCTTTTCCTAATATGGTATTAAACTTGTCACACAGTAGGGCTTTCTAAATTACTCTTTGATGAATACATGAATAATTTTACCTGCCAGATAACCAGCATGTAGGATAAGAAATGAATGCCTGTATCTATAGAAATATTTTTAGTAATTTTTTCCTATACTTACAAAAGTAATATGTTATATAAAAACATTTGGGGGGCTGGGGCTATGGCTCAGCAGTTGAGCGCTTGCCTCACGTGCATGAGGCACTGGGTTCGATCCTCAGCACCACATAAAAAATAAATAAAGATATTGTGTTCATCTATAACTAAAACAAAATATTTAAAAAAAAAATTTGGGAAAGTAAAATTTGGAAATAAAATAGAAAAGATGAAATATCACTTCAGAAATAAGCACTTTTACAGTTTGGTCTATTTCTGGTCCTTTTTCTATGTTTATGGATTCATTTAATTCATATATTTTAGTATACACTCTATGGATATTTTTCCACTTAATTTTGCATCATAAGTAATTTATATATATTCTTGGGAAATATTAATGGCTGTTTTTTCTTTTCTCCCTGTGTACTGTCATTTGTTCAACCAACCTTCTTTTATTTGGTATTTTTGGATTTTCCAGTTTTTGTTCTTAATACATGTAACATATAAATGTGATGAATATCCTTATATATAAACTCTGTGTGCATTTATAATTATTTTTATAGCCTGGATTTCTGCATGTAAATTTAAAATTGTGGGTTCTAACTGAATAAACATAATAAAATTGTATGATACATACTGCAAAATTGCTTTTCAGAAAGGCACTAGTAAATGCACGAGTATCCATTATGCATGAAATTATGCCGTACCCTCATCAACTTTGAATATTAATTAGATTTTAAAACATACTCATTGACCAAAAAATGTATTCAATCTTGCTTATATTTCTTTTGTTTTTCTAAGAAGAATGAAATTGATCATTTTTATTTATTCTCTTAAAAATTGCACATTAAGCCAGAAGTGGTGGTACACACCTGTAACCTCAGTTACTCAGTAGGCTGAAGCAAAGGACTCAGCAACTTAGTGAGGCTCTAAGCAGCTCAGTGAGACCCTGTCTCAAACTAAAAAATAGAAAGGGCTAAGGATATAGCTCAGTGGTAAAGTGCCCAGTACCAAAAAAGAAAGAAAAGAAGAGAAGAGAAAAGAAAGAAAATATGTTTATATATTGCCCATTAATACACTTTCCTCGATTTTTACTATTTTTTTGATCCATTCTTTATTGATTTGAAAGACAAATGTATTAACCCTTTGTTATGTATGTCAAAAATGATACTTTTATTTGTATTTTTGCCTTAGTTTTATTTTAGATGATTGTTGAAGTATAGAATTACTATAAGTTTACATAGTGAACTTTATTAAATAATGCATATTTATTGGATATGCTGTTTTACTTTTCTAAAGCCTAAGATATAACAAGAACAGAACAAAAGACCGACCCTCATAAAGGTGAAGATAGATATTAAAGAAACTAAGTAAGCAACCATATAGTGTAATTTCAGATAGTTCTGTGACAATAATGAAGTTAGGGAAATGAAAAAGACAGCGACCGTGAAGGAATAAGTGGGTTACTTAAGAAAGAGACGTCTTTGAGATGTGTAAGCAGAGACCTGAAAGAAATAAAGAAATAAGCCAAGTAAATTCTAGAGGAGGCCTGGTATAGGCACAGGGAAAGGTAAACCCAGAGACCTGGAGATGGAAACAAGTTTAGGTAGTTGAGGAACAGTAAGCCCCATAGTGTGAATATGTGAAGTAAAACAGGAGTACAGTAGTAGGCAGCAATGCCAGAAAGACTGGCATGGTCCAGACCACATAGTACCTTACAGACTATTCAAAAGGAACTTGGAATTTACCCTTAACTACAATAGGAAGCCAAAGGAGGATTTCAAATGAAGAAAGGTGTATGTTCTAGTTGATATTTTAGAAGATCAGTGTGATTTAAAGGAACACAATGTGTATAAAGAAAAAGTGCCATTTTTACTGGAAATTACATTTGTTAGCATACATTGAATGTTTATTAGTACACATTGTGTACTTTAAATAGGTGCAATTTATTGTACATAATTTTTTGAGAGGATAAAAGGAATCATATATACATAGATTATAGTGAGGAAGACTGAACTTAAAGAAGCCAAATAGGAAACTGTTCTAGTAGTCAAACTGAGAAGAGATGGTTTTTAGGACCAGAGTACTGGTGAGAAGTGGTTGGATCCCGGACATTTTTGGAAGGTGAAGCTAAGAGAACTATTACTTGATTAAAGTAAGTCATAAGAAAAAGATAAATCATGGATGACTCTAAGGTTTTTGATCTAAATAGTAATATATAGGTAGAGCCATTTCTTAAAGATGAGTACTACCATGGGATAAAGGCCCAACCTAGGGCCATTTACGCATATAACTCATTCCATCTTGGCATGGAATGAGTTATATGCGTAAATGGTGAGTTTTGCTTAGAATGTCACCTAACTTAGGATTCAAAATTGTGTGTGTGTGTGTGTGTGTGTGTGTGCGCACTTGCGCACCTAGGATATTCAAATCTGGAATCTTAATAGAGAAATATAACTTCCCTTCTATGTAGAAGTGAGTGGTTCTTTGAAGGACAGTATCCCTTATTTGCTTTTTCAATGTAAATTTTTATAAATTTCCTATTACATATTTTTGCGGAAAAAAATTCAAGAAACACAAAAGGTATAAAGTAAAAAGTAGAAGTCCTTATCCCTTTCCCTTATTCTCCACCCAATCTTGCTTATTAGCAGCATGCCATGTGTTCTTTCAGAAACAATTTGTTCTTCTCCTTATTAAACAAAAAAATAAAACAAAACTCACTATAATTAAGAATTTCTTTTATTTTCTTTAAAAGACCAAAGGCTGGACTTTTTATACCTGTGTGCTGTACATGTATGTGCATATGTACACACACACCTAGTTTTACAAAAATAACTGTTTGCCCCATAATTGCTGTACATGCAGGCTATTTCCCAGCCTCAATGAAGAAATTGCTGTGATCTTTCTTCCACATTAACAATTTAAAATATATTGCAAGAATCATGTTTGATCATCTGTATGTAGTCCTTAGACCTTTAATTGTTTTTGTGTTGATATTTTTATTCTTTCTAAGTGAATTCTTGGTGTAAGTGTCGTTTTGGTTAGTGTGGAAATAGTGGGGTAATAATGAAGTTATGTTTTATTAGGTTGTTGAGTATGTTTTTGTGCGTTCTCTGCTCAGACTGTCGGTGTAGGTAAGAAAGCTTCCTGGACTAACTTCCCAGGCATCTCGCAGGCCTCTTTCACACTGACAAAGATTAGGGTTGTAGAGAGTGATTGAAGCTACAAAGGAGCCTGTGATACCTGTTTTTCACATATGCTCATGGCTGACTTTGTAGGGATCTCTTAATGTCCCGTATTTACAAAAGGAGAAGGATAATGATAATGTACCACAGGGAGCATTGTTGAGAGCAGTAACTAATATAAATGTTTAATGACATTATGCACTGCTATTTCTATTACTCAGTGATGCTGTTGCTGACTTTATTTCCTGAGTTGTATTTATACATCCATCATTCATAGTAATAATGGTATAAGGTGAATAGTTTACACTTGTGTCTGAGAGCCCCTGTAGCTTAGCAATGTGCCAGGTCATTTAGGGTCCAGTCTTTGTCCCTAACTTCTCTGTGACTGACATCGTTATTTTTTGTTTTTATTTACTTCTCCTTCAATTGGAAAAATACATTTTGATTATCCTGATGATAAGAATGTAATTTAATAAACTCCAGATTCTCTGATTTTTGGTGAAAGCTTGTGCTGATAGACTAGCATAAACTTTTGAGGACAGAAAGCAACAAGGCAGCCTAAATTATAGACTTTATCTTGCTTGATGGACATAGAATTGTATCGTGGGAAGTAGTTTGAATGTGCCTAAACTTCTAGGTCCTAGAGTCTATATTAACTATTTGCTGAAGCACACTTATTTTATTTCAGCTATGGGCACAAGACCATTTATTTGGTTATACTTTTATACTGTCTCAGTATGATATCTTTTAATCTGAAGACATTTCTCTTTTTCTTCTGTTGATACATTCATTCCTGTTATTTGCTTCTCTTATTAAGTTACTGGCTTTTTCCTCCAAGTGGTAGAAGGCATGGATTAGAGAGTGAGCCTAGCTGTATCTTTTCTACAGAGAGAACTGACTATATGATAGATTTTTATCTCTTAAGGGTCTATTTTACCTTACTTTGAAGTTTGTAGTTATATTCAGAATGATGAAGAATTCAGTAGAAGTCATGATGATCCCTGGATATTTCAGGACTTACTATGTTGGAAAATTTTGTTGCAACTAGAGTTGAGTGTCAAGGTTTAGTAGGCTAGTGTTTAGAAGTAATAATGAGCAAGATAGTGTTAAAGCCCAGGAATGAAGGGCTTTGTCAGTCAGATGAAAGGGTTGGGCCTTTATCCCATGGTAGTACCAGTAGTTGTAGTAGTAGTAGTAGTGGTAGTAGTAGTAAAACAAGTAGTTATAGAAGTAGTCGAAATAATAAAGATTATGATAATGAAGTAAAAAATACTTATTGATCCCTCACTGGGTGATAGACATTATGTTATTTACCCAAATTATTTTAATCTTCACAGTAATCCTGGAAAACAGGAATTGTTATTATCTTCACTTTACAGATGAGGAATCTGAAACAGAGAAATTAAGTAACTTATTCAAAATTCACAGAGCTAATAGTAGGGCCAGATTTCTATTGGGTGGTAGTAATTACAATTGTTGAACAAACACAACTAATAATCTTTATATAGGTTTAGTGTTAAAAAGTCAGAATTCAGCCAGGTATATGATTCTGAAGCTGATTTGTTAGATGTTATCAAATTTAAAAATAAAAGAGATGCAAGTAGAAAAGAATTCCAGAAAATGAATGTATATTAAGAAGAAATTAAATAGATGTTTTAGGGTTGTGATGATCTTTAAAAGAGAACCATAGCAAAACAGTACATAGTAAGTGTATAACAAATTCCAATTATTATTTTAATAGTGGTTTGATAGTTCAGGAAGAAAAATACTGGTAGCTCTTGTCTTTGTTTCCATGATTTACAGAGAAACACACACATACATACACCTACGTCCATATGTATATAACATTCTGTATGTCATATTTTCTTAGGGCAGCACTTCAGATAAACAAATATATGGTATAGGGATATGACTCAAATTTTGCTCTTCTTATAACTTCACTATACGTTCTGTGCTATATTTGCACTTAATAAGAAACACTATGCCTTGACTTTTTCCAATGAATACAATAACTTTTATGAAAAGAAAATGACTAGGAAGGTTAGAAAAAGTTTATAAGCAAGTGTTCTCACAAAGTTGCTGAAATAGGAAAATAAAAGTAGCTCTTTTTCTGAAACCTTACCTGATAGAAGTAATCATTTTATTTTGAAGCAGTTTGGTCAGGTATTTCTCTATTGTTTTGGAAGGGAAATTTTAAATTGACTATCTCCAAAGACATGAGAAATTCCTGTTGTGCATTTTTGTTTATTTATTATGGTATTTTTAAAAAGATACTTGGGGTTATTTTGGTATGTCTCAGGGTTATTTCAGTATATATGGAAGAAAAACTTCTTTTCTTTTGAAAATGCTATTGTTTCTCTTTCTAGGTTACCTTGTTTGGTGAAACAGTATTAATAATGAAATCATCTCTCTGAAGTAGTTTCTTATATATATCCATATGCTGGCATGGATTTTCTTTTAGGTCTGTTCAGAGAATTCCTATTCAGTTTGTTATTAGTCACTTTCTTCAGGTCTGTTTTATAGACAAGAGTTCTCTAGTTTATACCTATATTGTGTTTTATTCTTCCCGAAGTGTATTATTTTAATACTTCTTTTTTTAAATTTATGTTATTTATTTACTTTTTTAGTACATATATAGAGCTCAATTTTTCCATTTCTCTGGTTGCAAACCAGACAGAGTCGCACCATTTGTGTCTTCATACATGCACCGAGGGTAGTGATGACCATCTCATTCAGCCATCTTTACTACACCCATTCCCCTTTCCCTCCCCCCTCCTCCCCCGTGCCCCATCCAGAATTCCTCCATTTCTCCTGTGTTCCCCATTCCCACCCCCCTTGTGTATCAGCATCCACTAATCAGAGAGAACATTCGACATTTGGTTTTTTGGGATTGGCTTACTTCACTTAGCATAATATTCTCCAATTCTATCCATTTGCCTGCAAATGCCATAATTTTATTCTCTTTTATTGCTGAATAATATTCCATTGTGTGTATGTACCACAGTTTCTTTATCCATTCATCTATTGAAGGGCATCTGGGTTGCTTCCACAGTTTTGCAATTGTGAATTGAGCTGCTATAAACATCGAAGTGGCTGCGTCACTGTAGTATGCTGTTTGTAAGTCTTTAGGGTATAGGCCAAGGAGTGGAACAGCTGGATCAAATGGTGGTTCCATTCCAAGGTTTTTAAGAAATCTCCATACTGCTTTCCAGATTGGTTGCACCAGTTTGCAGTCCCAGCAGCAATGTTTGAGTGTGCCTTTTTCACCACATCCTCGCCAGCACTTATTGTTGCTGGTATTTTGGATAGCTGCCATTCTGACTGGGGTGAGATGAAATCTGAGAGTAGTTTTGATTTGCATTTCCCTAATGGCTAGAGACGTTGAACTTTTCTTCATATATTTGTTTATTGATTGTATATCATCTTCTGAGAGGTTTCTATTCAGCTACTTAGTCCATTTATTGATTGGGCTGTTTGTTTTTTTGCTGTTAAGTTTTTTGAGTTCTTTATATATTCTGGAGATCAGTGCTCCATCTGATGTGCATGTGGCACAGATTTGCTCCCAGAATGTAGACTGTCTATTCACCTCATGGATTGTTTCTTTTGCTGAGAAGAAGCTTTTTAGTTTAAGTACATCCCATTTATTGATTCTTGCTTTTATTTCTTGTGCTTTTGGAGTCTTGTTAAGGAATTCGGGGCCTAATCCAACGTGATGAAGATTTGGACCTACTTTCTCCTCAATTAGACACAGGGTCTCTGGTCTAATTCCTAGGACTTTGATCCACTATGAGTTGAGTTTTGTGCATGGTGAGAGATAGGGGTTTTGTTTCATTTTACTGCATATAGATTTCCAGTTTTTCCAGTACCATTTGATGAAGAGGCTATCTTTTCTCCAGTGTATGTTTTTGGCACCTTTGTCTAGTATGAGATAGCTGTATTTCTGTGAATTACTCTCTGTGTCTTCTATTCTGTACCATTGGTCTACATATCTATTTTGGTGCCAGTACCATGCCATTTTTGTTACTATAGCTTTGTAGTAAAGTTTAAGGTCTGGTATTGTGATGCTTCCTGCTTCACTCTTCTTGCTCAGTATAGCCTTGGCTATTCTGGGTCTCTTATTTTTCCAAATGAATTTCACGATTGCCTTTTCTATTTCTATAAGAAAGGACTTTGGGATTTTAATTGGGATTGCATTGAATCTGTATAGCGCTCTGAGTAGTGTGCCATTTTAATAATATTGATTCTGCCTATCCAAGATCTTCAATATGTACATCCTGAACTCCTGTTCTGTCATTTCTTCTGCTGTACTGACCATGGATTCTAATAATGTAGTATCTTGGTTTGTTTGAGGCACTTTCTTCCCTTGTTTTTTCATGATGTTTGTGTGTCTTTCCTTCTAGCTCTGCTGATCTAAGGTGTTATAATTTTTACTCATATGTGGTTATAGTTTCCCTGCAGGGTTTCAATACCTCCCCTTTAAAGGGGAGACCAATATTGATTGATCTCAATACAAATAATACATAGTTTCAAGCCAAGTAGCTCCTAAATACATTTACAGTTAAGTCACAATATACAACAATTATGAGTTCATTTAACTTCTATTATGTAAATAATAGGTTTGCGCAAGGGTCTATAGTTTCTGCTGGTGGGCTAGGAAAACTTGAGGGTGGGGTGTAGGATAGAATGTTGGGGTAGTGGGAAGTGAGGATATGGTTATTAGATCTTAGAAAGCATGAAAAAGGAATCCAAGAGAAGTTGGCTATTAATAGAAAGAGCGAAAGAGTGTTGGGGAAGACCAGTAAGGAGGAAGAAAAGAGAGTACAGCTAGCGAGGAGACATGATAGTAAGAAAAATAAAACATATGTAAGTGGGAGTTACAAGACTGTGTAATACCACTCTAGTATACTGTTCAGAAATCCCAGCCTACCATATCCTACTGTATAACAAATATTTGGTTTCACAACTGTTGGGGATTAGAGGGTGGGAAAAGAATGAGAGAGAAACGAGGAAAGGAAAGAAGAAAGTAGCAGAGAAATAAAACAAAAAGATTAAACAAGAGGAATATTAGGAGAAAAAGATAAAGGATAAAATATAAGAATAAAAAAAGTAAAAAATAAGAATAAAAAAATAAAAAGTCTCAATGTAAATAAACTGGTCTGCTTCCTTTCACCTCCAGTAGGTGGCATTGTCCATTGCTTACTGGAAATTCCCTGGTGGGTGAAGAATGTCCTGGGTTTGGATCTCAAAAGGAAGCCATCTGCTTCAGCAGCAGGGTGAAGGTCTATGCCGCTGGTGGTCTTGGATGCAGTGGGCACGCTGTTTCACAGTGTGCTGTGTTGAAGTCAAAGTTTGTCCCCAGATGCTGTCTGGCATCCCCTGGTGCAGGAAGTTCTGCCGTATTAGATGGAGATCCACAAAGAACAGTAGCCGGAGGTCCCACACAGGAGACATTTTTCCACAGGAGCAACTGCTAGGGGCCCTGCGTGGTTGGGTGGGTGCTGGAGCCAGGTACCCCGTGTAGAAGCAGGCCCTGCCTGCCCGGGGTGAATCCTGGGCTCGAGCCCTGGGCTAGGGCCCCGCGCCACAGCTGTGTTCCGCCCCTTGCCACTGAAGTCATGCTGCTTGTGGCAATCGCTGCTGCCTGGTGGCCCTATGTACACGCGCGAGTAAAATTCCTGCAGGGTATGATGAGCCGTAGGATGATGTCAAGAAGCTGTCTGGGAGATGGTATTTCCACTACTTCAAGCTCTAGTCCTGGAGAGACTAGCACGGAGGAGTCCGTGTACGCCGCCATCTTGGAACCAAATCATCTTAATACTTCTTTACATTAAATCTCATCTTAGATCTGTCCTTCCAAACCCCCAAGTTGTCTATATCTATCTAAGTACTTGATTGATCTTCTTTTCTTTTCTTTTTAGTCCATCCTAGTGTTGTATCATCTGTAATTTGATCATGCTTGAATTTACTTTCTCCTTCATATCATTAAGGAGTATGCTAGACAGAGTAGTCTTTGTCCCTGTGGAACAGTGCTGGTTTATACTGCTGGATATTCTCAATTGTAACTATTATCAATAATAACTCATTGTTTCCATATCATGATGGAATTCTTTATCTACTATGCCTGTCTCTTGCTTTCTGGATGCTTCTACATCAGTTGTGTTTTTTAAGATACATATAAAAAATCATTATTTTGTATCATCTGTGCCATTGCTTACTTTTTTTAAAAAAAAAAGTTAATCTGTTTTTTAAATAGAAATTTCTCAAAAGCTTCCATCGACTATCAGGGCGTCTTTAAATATGTAAGTGTGAAAAGTTTGGAAGTGTTCCCCAAGGTTTTACTTTCTCCCACAGAAAAGGAACTCTAGTTATTTAATTTTTTAAAAAAGAAATAATTATTTTTCCTACAGCACAGAGGAGGATTTAAACATATGTATGCTCTTTTTTTTTCTTTGTTTTCTGAATGTGGATTTTACTTTCAGGAAATTTCTCCTCTTCAAAGGTGGTTTTCTAGGTGAGATTCAATTCATTTATAATTTTCAGAGCATAATACAGAGCCATGTTTAAGTGTTTTTTTTTCTTTATTTTCAGGAAAAAGAAGAAGTAGATGGGATATCAGTAGGTGCTATACTTTCTGATTATCAGCATGTTCGAGTAGAAAATGTGTAAGAAAACATTACTTTGTCCTACAGTTTTTTAAGTATTTGTAGTTTAAGAATGGGAATGAGGGGCTAGGAGTGTAGCTCAGTGGTAGATCATCTGCCTATCATGCAGAAGGCCCTGGGTTCAATCTTTAGCACCACCAAAAAAAAAGGAATAATGTGAATGAATAAAAATAATTGTATCTAAATCATAAATACATTATACATGCCCAGTGGAAATATAAGTGTGTACATTTACAAAGTCAAATTTACTTTCTTCTGTTTCTAAATAATTTATCATTAAAAATTTAGATAGACTTTGAGTTTTTTTGTTTTTGTCTTTTGTGGTGCTGGGAATCAAAATCAGGGCCTTCCTTGCGCATGATAACTAAGCACCACTAAGCTACATCCCCATCTCTGAGACAGATTTTTAAAGTGGTAGATACTATCTTCAATTTTTCCTTCTTTGATTTAGTATACCTATTCCATCTCTTTTATTCATCATCATTTGTATTAAATGTCAGAAGCTAATAAAAGAAATCCAGTAACATTTTAAAGAAAAAAAAATGCTCACTAAAGACTCACCTCCTTTTTGGTTCATAAGATTCAGTTCTTAGCCAAAAATATTCATGTGATTGAAATACTTATATGTGAATTCATGCTGATTTCAATAAATTTTTAAATTGTTGCTCCCCTGCATCTCACTCAATCTCCCTCCAAGGGATGTAGCACTAGTAAAACATTTTAGTCTCATCTACAATTAGAAGCAGTCAGTTACATTGATCTACTAAAGTTTCAGAAGGTTAAATCATACTATCTTTTAATTATTTAATGTTGGTTCTGTTAAATAAAATTTTTATAGGCTTGATGGATAATTATGTTAGCCAAAAAAAAGGCGGGGGGGAGTGTTCCAGTATTTATCTTGAGAATCTTGACTGGAAATATATTATTTTACCATTCAAAAGGATAAGTGGAAGTAAGATAAAGACTATTTTTATGTAGTAGTTTTGTAATTTTTACAAACGTTCACATTGTCTCATTAAAATCCTGTATGTTAATGGACTTGAAAGCTCAAGCTTTATTTTTATTTGTTTTCTAATTTCACAGTGAATTTGAGGCTGTTAAAAATACAAATTTAAAAAGTAAATGTGGGGAAAGGAGGGGAAAGTATATGATGATCTCCATTTTAGGAATATATCAGGATCTCTGGGCAGTGGAAGGTGGAGGTGGAAGAGGAAGTCAGACATTCTCCAGAATTTTGAGAATGTTTTCTGTAAGTTTTGTATGATTGCATTTAAGAACAACTGATATACAGATGGAAATGAATTACAGATCCCTTAAGCCACAAGTTAGAAGTGTTATTCTCAACAGTTTTGTGTCATTTTCTCAAAGAATTACTTAGTTTACAAATTAATGTTTATTAGTAAGTTCAAACATAACATGGGTTAATAGGTATAGGGCTGACATCTCAAAAAGTTAAAAAGCCAAATTAAAATGTGCACCTGATTAGGAAACTGCATACTGATAGGTTTTAGAGTAATAAACCTTACAGACACTAGAGATGATGGGTTTTAGACTTGTATTCTTGGTTGTAAATTGATCTGAGGTATTTATTATGTAACTTAGATGAGTCGCTTGGCTTGACTACTATTTCATGAAAGCCTTTTTCATTTAGACATTCTGTTACATTCTTTCTCCAGATTACCTTTAATTTATTTATTAATCATAATCCTTCCTGGGAAAGTGACATTTAAGCAGTCATGAAGTAAGGAACAGGAACTAACCAGGGTGAGATCCATATAGGTTCATTGCAAGGATTTTTAAATTTTTAACTGATACATAAAAATGATACATATTAAAGAAGTAACCATGTGATGTTTTGATATATTGTGTGCATTATATGTTTAAATCAGGTAAAATATGTCTGTATTCTCAAACATTTGTCATTTCTTTATGGTGAAAATTTTCAAAATCCTTTCTCTAACCTTTTGAAATAATACAGTGCATTATTGTCATCTGTAGTCACCCTAATATACAATAGCAAACCAGAACTTCGTATTCCTGTCTAACTATAACATGGTACCTATTAATCAACCTTTCCCCATCTCTCTCTCCTGCTTTCCTCTCAGCCCAAACTCTGATAACCGCCATTCTTTCTACTTCTATGAGGTTAACTTTTTAGATTGCGCATATATATGAAATTCTGCAGTACTTGTCTTGCTGTTCCTATCTTATTTCACTTAACATGGTGATCTCTAGATCTATCCATGTTGTCACAAATGATAGGATTCCATTCTTTTTATGCTTAAATGTTACTCCATTATTTACGTGTACTTTTTCCATATTCATTAATCAGTTGATGGATGCTTAGATTTCCATTTCTTGGCTGTTGTGAATAGTGCTACAGTAAATATGGGAGTGCAGATGTCTCTTCAATATAGTCTGATTTCCTTGGTATTTATTCACAGACAAAATCTGCAGCATTGCTATACATCAGTAGCCAGTTGTCTGAAGTAGAAATCAAGAATGCAATCTCCTTTACAATAGCTGACAAAAAAATACCCAGGAATAAATGTAACTAAAGAAGTGAAAGACCTCTACAAAGAAAAGTATAAAACATTGATACAGGTGTTGCAAATAATACCATGATCTATGTTTTAAAAGAATCATACTGGCTGTGATATTGAAAATGAATTTTAAAAGGGAAGGGGTGGAAGCAGGAAAAAAGATATTAAGATATTGACATAAGAGATAATGGTGACTCGGCAGCAGCTCAGGAGGCTGAGACAGGAGGATCAAGAGTTCAAAAGCCAATCTCAGCAACAGCGAGATACTAAGCAGCTCAGTGAGACCCTAACTCTAAATACAAAAAGGCGGGGAGGGGGGCTAGGGATATGGCTTAGTAGTTGAGTGCCTCTGAGTTCAATCCCTGGTACCCCCACCAAAAAAAAAAAAGATAATGGTAACTAAAACCCAGGGTGTTAGGAGTGGTATGGTAAAAATTGGGTGTGGAATGTGAAAAATGTGAGGAATATGAAACAAGAATAAAGCATGACTTCACTTTCCCTCTTTTAATCTTATCAAGAACTTTGAAGGGAAATATTTTTGTCCCTATTTATGAACTAGGGAAATGAGGGCAAGCTCTTAGAGTTTACTTGACTTGCCAAAACCATTCAGCTAGAATACAAATGAAGTTTCAAATCCAGATATGTTTTGACTTCAAAACCCATATTCTTTCTACTGTACCAATAATTTAAGGTATCTAGTACAATGCCTGCAGTTTATTACGTACTCAATGAATTATACTTTTTGTTGCTATTTTCTTTTCACTAAATTCTTAAAAATTATTTCCAAATTAGTAGATAAGAATAGTTCATAGTACATAGGCATTGTAAATTTACTAAATACATGATTATTAGAGTAAATTTATTTTCCTAATTATATACACTTCACAATTTTGGTACTCTTGGAAGTTTTTTAAATGAAAAAAATCATCCATTGACATTTGTAAGCTTTTTTATGTAGATTTCTAAACTCAGAGCCTCACTAACATTAATATATCTAGTCTGCTTAGAGATTTCATTTTATATGTTTTTGCGTAGTCCAGGAGAATTAAATATGTTTATGATATATATAGAGATACACATCATATATATTATGATATAAATGTTATATAATATATAAATATATATTATATAATATTTATAATATATAAATATATATGATATAATGATATAAATCATTATATATATGATGTATATCTATATATATAAATTTCATTAGGCAAGACATGTTTTTTAAAGCATTTTAAATGCAAAAATCCTTGAAAGAAGAATTATGTACAAAATCAAAGTAATTACTCTAGATCTAAGTATGGAACATTAAGAGATCATCTTTTTTAAATTTATTTTGCTTTTTCTTTTTACTTTTAGGTGTAAAAGGCTTAATCTCCAGCTCTTGGCTTACCTTTGGCAAAGGAACCAGGAAGATTTGCTCCGAGAGATGATAACTTCTAATATTCAAGCAGTGATCATCAAAGTAGCAGCTTTGGGTATGTAACTAGACTCTAAAGACTATTAACACAGAGATAATCCTTAGTTCACTAATAAGCAGTTACAATGAAAAAGTAAGAATGATTTAAAATATAAAAATTTGTAGTCACAAGTTAAAAGAAATTAAACACATATCTTGTAAAGAAGAGAAAGTTTTAAAATAGGCTTTTGAACATTTGCCAAAGTAATTAAAAGTGAGCTTCTCTTTTTGAATATATAACTGATTCTAAAACTGATATCATATTATGTTTCTTTGATTTAAGTTGTTATAGGACTTGGAATTCAGGTTTGTAGGAAACAGGAAATATAGGGATCCTTGGGATTTTTTGTTTTTGAAAGATTCTTAAAATATGTATTTGGTACAATACATGATATTCTTATATTTTTAACATTTTGAATAATACTGAAATTAGAATGATTGATATACTTTGTATCATCAGAAATAAACATGGTAAGTGGGTTTTTGTTGGAGATGGTGAGAAAATCATGTTTGAGGGAATGTTATTTGATTAGTTAGCATAGACACAGCAGGCAGGTTGTAATCTGATTCAAATGTGGATATTGTATATGGACATGTTTAATTTGTTGTTTTGAATTTTTATAAATATATTTATTTTTGAAAAACTATAGGGTTTGAGCCCAGTGCATTTATTTTATGAACCTATTACAGAAAATGCCCTGGAGCCCCAGGATTCCCAAAGCCTAATTCATATAAGCGTTTACCTTGCTGATGTCTGAAATAATGAGATCTCAAGCTATGGAAGACTTTATAAATAAATTCTCATTTCATACAACATCAAAGAAAGGCAAAGACTGCAGATGTTAGCATTGCTAACATTATCCTGGTCAATATTTGCCCTCCCAAACTTAACAAGTCTCCCAATACTTGATAAGGGATTTTTCCTGTTTTTAATTTAAGAAAAAAATTTCGTTGTTTTTTTTTTTTGTGGTACAGGGGATTGAACTATTGGCAAATGTTCTACAACTGAGCCATACCCACAATCCTGTTTTTTTAATTTTATATTAATGCATTACACTGTATATTCTCTATTGTGTCTGGCTTCTTTGGCTCAATACTATGTTTATGAGATTCATCCATATCATTGAATGATGAAATAATGGGTATTCTGTATTCCTTCTGTTCGTCCTTTTTCTTCCACAATAACAATCTTGATTCTTAAGAACAGACAATATGATTATTTTTTAGAAAATCTAATAATATTGGAAACAAAGAGACCAGAAAACAGGTCTGCAATCCATTCTTTCTAGTAATTGGAGTACACACATTGGAAAGAAAGGAGGAAGAACTCATATAATCTTTTTATAAACACATTAGTTGCAGACCCTGTGGCAAAAACTTAGTAAAAAATTATCATATTTACTAGAGGGGAATAGTTTTCATCTTTGGACTGCTTGTAGTAGACTTGTTGCTAAAAAAGAGAGAGGGAGATAACAGAAAAAGCTTTAAACCACTTTTATTATCACTGGAAGACGTTCTTCTCCTTGAAAGATATATTTGTTAGCAAAGTAAATAAATGGATCACTAGAAAAATCATACAAGTTTAAGGGTTAGCTTAATCAGTTAAATAAGTTTGTGCTAACATTGACTATTAAAGGGAGTAATGACAGGACTCTACTGGTAAAGTTTCTGGGATTGGGTGGTAGGAATATGGGGAATATAGGAAGGATGCAAGAACACAATATCTCTCACAATTTTGCAGAATTTTTGTTTTGCCTGATTAACTGGACCCATATCTGAGTTCAAAGTTGGATGTACCAAATAGTGGAAAGTATTATCAATACACAAAATATAATATTAATACCTTTAAATTTGATATCATATATTCTCTTTGTTTCTCCCCTTACCCCCCATCAAACAGACAATGTACCAACATTGTAACAAGGTAATCTTGTTAGGAAGGCAGTCTTACACAGTGGTATAGAAACCAGTCATTACCCTTATGAACACACAAAGAGTTGACAGCACATATTCCTAAAAGCTTGTAGGGACATATATAACTTAATCCCGTTTAGGCAATTTAAGACCTTTCTCTAAACACAAAACCAAGTGTACTGTGACTCCTTACCTATCATACTCTGTAATTCCTGCCAAGAAGTATTACCAAGTCTACTGTTTTTACTGGCCCTATAGGTTTATAATACATCTACTGCACCAGAAACCCTAATTATAGAGGAAAGGATATGTATCAAAATAGGTAATAAATGGAGATGAGGGGAATCATAAAAGATAGAAAGGTACTTTAAAGTGAACTAAAATTCTAAGGAGGGATATAGTCATGTGATCCCCATGCCAGAGCCTCCAACCTGGAGAATGACACTCTTAGGTATCTCTAACAGATCTGATGCTAACCTTAACTAATAGTGAGAAAACACTATTTGAATCTGTTTTCTCTAGAGAAGGGAAATAGGTGATATATAAACTCCCTAAAAAGATTCCACCTGAATAACAAACATGACAGTACTACTCGATAACTCAACTTGTATTAGGGTAGTTTACTGTAAGTAGTTTAGTACCCATAGTAACCACTCAGTTTTTGGTTCATAGATTATATTTACTATTCTGATCATTTTTCTGATGACTTAACTACTAAGAATGAATTATGTAAGTGGGGAATTCTAAATAGTAGAGCTTTTACACTCTTTGTGAGAATAATCAAAATAATATGTCACTAAGGCATCTGCCTAGTTAAAATGGAAGGTAAATTTCTACTGTCTACCATTGTGTGATCTCCTCCAAATAGAATATGTAAATGTAAATGGAATTCAGATTTCATTTAAGAAAATGAGAAGACCACCATTGAGGGAGATAGATTTGGATATGGCTTAATGAATAGATATTGCTGATAACTCCTCTCTGGAGCTGTGCAAAGTATGTTTATAGAAAACCTATAATATCCAAGCAGAGCTATATTCCACATACCAAATGACAACGTTTGGAACATATTTTTTGGGGGGGGAGGTGTACAAGCCATTTTTCTAAATTGCACAAATTTCATTCGTATACCATGGTAATAACCTATGGAGTGACCTAACCACTGGCTTCCCTGCTATCTTAATATTCTGTAGGAATTTTTGGTACTAGTCTCAGGGATTGGACTAATATGTCAGAACAAATTAATGTTCCTTTGAGAGGTCATCATGATGAAAAAGACTTATTAATTCAAACAGACGCTAGAGGGAGCTCTCTTCCAGGAGACTGGCTACATCTGGAGATGGCCCTAGAGGGACAAGAAAGCTTTAAATGACTGAACTAATAGAGTATTTACTTAAATGGGACATCATATCAGTCAACAGTACAAGAAGAGGGCTATTACCATTACACAGGGAAGACTACTGAATATTCTAATCACTAGGAAAGTTATTAAATAACGATGACTGGGAGTCTGTCCAGAACCAAGCTAAGGATGCCCATTTACAGAAATACTATAGTTAGCCTAAATTATGGTTGGACAGTACTGGACAGGGTTGCCTTTATAGTTGTTCATGAATGGCTCAGGTATTATTGTTAAAAAGAGAATTTGCCCTCATGAAACACTGATCACAACTGGAAAAAACCAAAGGAACAACATTGTATTGTCTTGAAGGGAGCTTGTTGGCACAATAACATCTAGAAGCCAGTAACTGTTAAAACCTATACTGTGATATTTGGTATATAGTTATGTCCTCAAACAAGATGAGATCTAGAATTTACTGATAATCTCTGATCACTGTGCTAGTCACTGTGAATATGAAGTGCAAAATGGAGAACGGTACTGGAATTCTGATTGAACATATATGCTAATATAAGCAAGAATATAGGCAATGTGATAGGGAAGGTCCTAGAGAGCTCTTCTGATTGTCCTGAACCTCAGCCTGATTTACTGTGTTGTTTAGTTATTTCTGTTCTTGGAATTCTTGTTAAATGTTGTTGTGTTACTTTAGGTCAAGAGGAGTGAAGGCAGGGGAGGGAAGATGGGAATAGGAAGGATAGTAGAATGAAACAGACATTATTACTTTATGTACATATTTGACTGCATGACTGATGTGATTCTACAACATGTACAATCAGAAAAATGAGAAATTATACCCCATTTATGTATGATATATCAAAGTGCATAAATGCATTCTACTGTCATGTATAACTAATTAACATTTCTTTTTAAATGTTGATACTAGGTAAATTTTTTAATTTCTCTGAGTTGTAAATTGACAATCTAATATTTTGGCTTAACTCAAGTTCTTACTTTGTGTTTCATTACATATGTGAGGTGGGAAAAAATTTTAATGGTTTTGAAGTTAGTGCTTTCTGAGCAAATTTTACAGAAACTTGGGATCTAGACTAAAAGACAAGCTTTAGAATTTAATATATGACTTACTAAATATTGGAAACACCAGATAGATTTACCTCTAGTGGTATGTGTTTACATTTCAAGCCATGGATGAAACCGAAATCTTGGAGACATCTCTAGAGTTGTAAGGCTGGATTCACTGTTTTTTGCCCGCCCACCCCCACCAAATATTTATTTACATTCCAAAATGTGAAGGCACAGTCCTCCTCTTTACTTTTAAAGGAAAATATCTCCAAAGGGAACAGGAGCTCCTTAGCAAGTGTAGAAGAAATTATTTACAAGATTTTATCTCATCCTCATCACCTCATTCCTGGAGTTAAGACTAGGAAAGAAAAAATTAGAAGGATATTGTTTACTTACTGTATATAAGTGATAAAAATAATAATTTTTCCTCTCTTTCTTACTATAGCTGTCCTAGTAATGTAAAATTATATCTCATGATGATTTTATTTTGGATTTTGTTAATGACAAATGATGTTCAGCATCTCCTCATGTACTTACTGGCCATTTGTGTGTCATCTTGGATGTAATGACAAATCCAGTTCTTCACCCATTTTTTAAAATTGAGTTGTCCTTTCACTCCTATATTGAGTTGGAGATGTTTTTCTATATGTATATTCTTGAAATGAATCCCTTATCAGATGTGTGATTTGTAAATATTTTCTCCTATTCTGATTTTTTCTTCAGCTTCTTGTGGTGTACTTTCAAGTTCAAAAGTTTGTTATTTTAAAAGTGTAATTGGTTGATTTTATAACAATTTTTTGATGTTATACCTCAGAAATCATTGCCTAACTCTGTTGTAAATATTGACTTCCATGTTTTCTTCTAAGAGTTTTATGTCTTGAGATTTCCTGGTTTTGTTCTCCACATTTATCTAAACTTATCTTTTCTTTATCCTGCTCAATTGTTCCTATCCTGCTTAATTTCTATTTTATTCCTAGAAGTTTCTTAATGAGTATGGGACCTTGTCCTGGGAAGAAGCCCTGGATGATTAGTGTTGAATAAAATGGTAGTTATAGGCATAATTCTCTCGTAAGAAAGGTTTCAGTAAGCCTTAAAATGACTTCTGCTATTAATATTTTATAGAAACTTGTTACATTTTGTTACCTCTTTGTGGAAGCACACTACTCAAAACAAAATGGCATAAAATAATGTGCATTTGATTATGTTTATAGAGTCTTTGGATCCAGAATCTAGAAAGGACAAAGGACTTTTTTTTTATTCTTGACACTTGGGGTACCAATTGGGAAGTATTGGACAACTCAGGGTGACTTAAATAACTGGCTGATGCAATTATCTGGATACTTCATTTACATATTTAGTGCTTGGCATCAACTGTGTCTTGTGAGCAAAGTGCCTACACCAAGTAAATGTGCTTGGTATTGCTAACATCATGATATCATTAATGTAGTCTTGTTACTTGGTAGCCTGGAGCACCAAAAAGTTGTCCTCCTGAAAACAAGGTAGGAACTACATAGATATTTTTCACTTAGTCTTTAAAGATGTATTTTTTCTGTTGAACTGTTGTTCAAAGTAGACACAAACCCATTCAGTTTCAAGGACAGGGTCATAAACTCCACTTCTTACTGGGATGAGTTTCATAGAATTTATGAACATGTTCATTTTAAATCCCTATCAAATTGAAGTAATTCTCATATTTGACTATCGTTGAGAAATAAATTATAATTATAGAATTATATTGTTATTTAATTGTTACCAAAATCATTTTGATTCCATTTCTGGAATGTCACAGTTGGTTGTGGTGAATCAACATTTTTATACGTTGCTTGATACATTTTACTAGTACTTTGTTTAGAATTTTTGCATGTGTGTTCATAAGAGGGATTGATCTATAATTTTACTTTCCTAGTAGTGACAGGTATGGATAATAAGACTTTATAAAACAAGCTTTAAAATGTTTTCTTCTTTCATGTTGTCTGAAAGGTGTTTTTAAGAGATTGGTATTAATTTTTTCTTAATGTTCGGAAGTATTTATTGCTTAAGCTATATGGACATGAAGATTTACTTTGTGGAAGAATTTTATTAGATGTTCCATTGCTGTGTTAGGTGTTGACTATTAAGATATTTTTATTTGATAAGTTAATGTTTTTCTTTGAATTTAACCATTATTGTAAGTTTTGGAAATTATTGGTATAAAGTAGTTCCTAATGTCTTATTGTCTTTTTATCATTTCTAGGATCAGTAATGATGTTATACTTTCATTCCAATTGGTAATTTGTTCCTTTCTTCCATAAATATTGTAAATGTTTGATTTTATTAGTCTTTTGGTTTCCTTAGCGTTCTGTATTCCCCGTTGATTTTCTATTTCATTAATATCTACTGCTTTATTTCCTAGCTTATTCTTTCAGTGGCTTTAATATGCTGTTCTTTTCTAATTTCTTGATGCATGCATAGATGTTAAATTTCATGTTTGTTTTTTAATGTATGTATTTAAACCTATACATTCTCCTCTAATTGCAGGTATAGTTCTGTTTGCATTACTAGTTAGTTCAAAATACATTCTAATTTCCATTGAAATTGCTTATTTAACCCTTGAGTTATTTAGAAATGTGTTGCTTACTTTCCAAACAAGAGTCTTCTGTTTATGAAATTGGTTTCTGGCAGAATCACATTTTGATCAGATAATATACTAGGAATCTGTTTCAGTTCTTTAAAATTTTGAGTGGCTGCTCAAACTTTTGAGCATTTTTGAATGGATGTGCAAAATAGTCAATTTTGTTAAAATGTTTCATGTGCAGTAGAAAATTATGCTTTTTCTGCTGTTTTGAGGTATAGTAGAATATACTTAACAATAAAATAAAGCCTGGCGTGGTGGCTCAAGTCTGTAATCCCAGCACTTAGGGAGGCTGAGACAGGAGAATCGCGAGTTTAAAGCCAACCTCAGCAATGGCAAGACCCTAAGCAACTTAGTGAGACCCTGTCTCTACATAAAACACAAAATAGGGCTGGAGATGTGGCTCAGTGATTGAGTACCTGAGTTCAATCCCCAGTACCAAAAAAAAAAAAAAAAAAAAAAGAATAAAATGAGGCTGGCTATGCATGTTGTTCAGATCTCATATGCTTGTACTTATGTTGTACTTTTCCTTGTCATATTAGCTATTGAAAGTTATATTCAAACCTTATATAATGATTATGAGATTTTTCATTTATCTTTGTATTTTTGCCAAGTTTTGCTTTATGTATTTCAAAGTTGTGCTGTTAGTTGCATGTAGATTTATATTATCATATACTTATCCTGGCATAATGCTTTGTTGTTATTCAGTGTCTCATTTCTAATAATGCTTTTACCTTAAATTATATTTGTCTGATATTGATTTCTAAGCTAGCTTTCCATTGGTTTCTTTTTGAATAATTTAGTTATTTCATCCTTACAACTTCTTTCGTCCTGTGTTATCTTATAGTCACAACCGATCTTTTCTTTAATGCTTTTTCAACTATTATATTTGTATTTCTATTCTTTTAAGTTATACATAACATTGGGATTCATTTTTATAAACTTATAAAAGCATGGAATATAGTTTTTTCTAATTCAATCCCTAGTACTTCCTCTTTCCCTCCCTTTCTCCCTCCCCCTCTTCCCATCTCTCTACTGATCTTTCTGCTATTTACTTATGTCTATTTTTTTAATTAGAGTCTTGTGGATATACATAATGATGAGGTTCACTATGATATATTCATATATGTAATAGAAGAATCAGGTCAGATTCATTCCAAACTTCTTTCCTTATGCCACTCCTCCCTCCCTTTCAATCCCCTTTTTGTACTACACTGATCTTTCTTCTATTTTGGATTAGCTTCCACATATCAGAGAAAACATTCCACCTTGGACATTTTGCGACTGGCTTATTTCACTTAGCATGAAAGTCTCCATTTCTATCCATTTACCAGTAAATACTATTTATGGCTGAGTAATACTCCATTGTGTATATATACCACAATTTCTTCATTCATTTGTTGAAGGGCACCTAGGTTGGTGCCATAGCTAAGCCATTATGAATTATGCTGCAGTAAACATTGATGTGGCTACGTCACTGTAGTATGATGAATTTAAATCTTTTGGATATATACTAAGGACTGGGATAAGTGGTTTATATGGTGGCTCCATTCCTAGTTTTTTGAGGAATGTCCATACTGGATTTCAGGTGGTTGGAATAATTTGGAGTCCCACCAACAACGTGTGAGTACACCTTTTTCCCCATATCCTCACCATAATTTCATTGCTTACTGTTGATCTGTTTAAGTTTTCTATATCCTCCTAGTTAGGTTGAGTAGGTCATTTGTGTCTAGGAATTTGTCAGTATCTTCATGATTTTCTAGCTTATTAGGGTATAAATTTTTGAAATAGTTTTTGATTATCCTCAGGATTTCCATAGTGTCTGTGGTGATACATCTTTTTTCATCACAGATTTTGTTAATTGGAGTGTTTCTCTCTTTCTTTTAGTTAGTCTGGGTAAGAGTTTATGAATTTGGTTTATACTTTCAAAAAATGATCTCTTTGTCTTATTTTGTATTGTTTTTATTCTCAATTTTATTTATTTTAATTATTTCTTATCTTCTGATTTTGATGTTGGTTTTTTTTTTTTTCTCTTTTTTCTAGGGCCTTGAGATGTAATCTTAGATTATTTATTTGGTATCTTTCTATTCTTTAATGTATGAGCTAAGTGCTATGAACTTTCTTAGAACTGCTTTCATATTGTCCCAGAGATTTTGATATGTTGTATCACTATTCTCACTTACTTCTAAGAATTGTTTTATTTCTCCCTGATTTCTTCTACTGCCCATTGATCATTCAAAAGTGTATTCTTTAATCTCCAGTTGTTAAGAGTGGTTTTTGTTTTTTATCTTTGATTTCTAATTTTATTCCATATTGATCTGATAGAATGCAAGGTATTATTTCTGTATTTCTGAGTTGTCTTTGTGACCTACAATATGATCTATTTTAGAAAATATTCCATCTGCTGCTGAGAAGTGAATTCAGTCATTCATGGCTGGAATATTCAATAGGTGTCTGCTAGGTCCATATTATTAATTGTACTTTTTAGTTCTGTATAATCTTTATTTAGTTTATGTTTGGATGATCTGTCCAATGTAAAAGAGGCATGCTAAAGTTACCCAGTATTATTCTATTGTGCTCTATTTGATTCTTAATATTGAGAAGGGTCTGTGTGATGTGTGTATATGCTCCATTGGTTGAGGCATAAATATTTACAATGATTCTACCTTGTTGATGTATGAGTCCTTTAAGCAATATGGAGTGATCTTCTTTGTCTCTTCTGATTAATTTTGGCTTGAAGTCCACTTTATCTGATCTCAGGATAGCTACCCCTGCTTGTTTACAAGTCCCATGTGAATGGTATGTTTTTTCCCCATTCTTTCATCTTCATTCTATAGATGTCCTTGCCTATGAGTGAGTCTCTTGCAGACAGCATATTATTAGGTCTTGTTTTTTAATCCAGTCCTCAGACTGTGTCTTTTGATTGAAGAGGTTAGACCATTTACATTCAGTGTTATTTTTGAGAGATGATTATTTCCTCCATTTTGATTTATTTCTAATGATTAAATGAGAATTGATTCTACTTTAATTCACTATTCTTCTAGTATAATATCTCCCTCTGCTGGTTTTCATTTTTATTTTTCCTTCATGAAATATTTTATTGAGTATGTTTTGTAGTACAGATCTTCTTGTTATGAATTCATTTGACTTCTGTTTATCACGAAAGGTTTTTATTTCATCTTTAATTCTGAAGCTTAATTTTCCTGTGTATGCTATTCTTGGCTGGCATCCATTTTCTTTCAGAGCTTGGTATATACTCTTCTAAACCCTCCTCGATTTTAGAGTCTAAAGAGACTCTAAAAAAAGGTGAAATCCAGATTGGTTTACTTCTAAATGTGACCCGTCCTTTTTCTCTTAGAGCTTTTAAAATTCTATCTTTATTTGTATGTTAGGCATTTCATTGTAATGTGAGTTGGAGTGGATCTGTTGTGGTTTTGTATATTTGAAGTCCTGTATGCCTCTTGTATTTGAATTTCTATTTCATTCTTAAGGCTTAGAAAATTTTCTAATACTGTATCATTGAGAAGATTATTCATCCCGTTAACTTATGTTTTAGAGCCTTCATCTATCCTAATGAATCTTAAATTTGGCCTCTTAATGTTATCCCAGATTTCTTAAATATTCTGTTCTTGGTCTCTTAACATCTTTTCTTTATTTTCAAGATTCTACACTTTGTCTTCAAGGCCTGAAAAATGTGTCTTCAAAGTTGTCTAATCTATTGTGATGCTTTCCATTGAATTTTTACTTGGTTTATTGAGTGTTTCATTTTGAGAATTTCTGTTTGGTTCTTTCTGAGAATCCCTCTCTCTCTATTGAAGTGATCATTCACTGCCTGTATTCTCTCTCTGATTTTATTCCTTACAACTTATTTTAGCTAATAGAATATTTTTAACTATGACTTTCCTAAATTTTTTCTCTGATATTTCCTCCACTGTGTTGATGGAGTCAGTTGTTAAAGCACTATGGGGTGTTTGAAATGGTTTGTTCCCTTGCTTTTTCATATTGTTTGGATATCTGCCTATCTACTGGTATAATTCTCACTTCTTCTTTTACACAAGTGACTACTTTGTGAGCTTCTTGCTCTTAAAATCCCTGGGTTGGGCAGATATCCAGATAATGATATTTTAAGTCACTGTATGACCTCTGCTAATCCCAATATCAGTACCACTTTAAGAAATTCCACTGAACCCTATTTACTATAGTCTCTTCAGAGCCAAGCTTCATCTCTTCAACCTTATGAGAAACAAAAGCATTTTGTTATTGTTCTCCATCATTCCTCAAATCCAGCTATAAACTTGTAATAGTGTTTTGGAATAGGTCCAAAAATTACTAAGTTCAGTAAATTTAATATCATCTTATTGGAGGTTTAAAGAGGGGAGGAAGAAAGATTGGGCAAAAAGGAGAGGGGGAAAAAGAGACAGAAGAAAAAAAAAAGATACAGAAGAATAATTCATACCAAGGTAGTAAAGAGAAATAGATGAATGTTGGGTATTTGATGTAGTAGCAGATAATGCAAAACGATGAATAGGGGTTAAGAGAATCAAGTATAAGCTAGAGTTATAAAAAACAAAGATAGGAAGATTGATTCCAATTAATGCTTTAAACCATTAGTTAAAAGTACATTCAAATGGGTTGAAGGTACAATGTTGGCTATTAGGGTAACAATTATCAGTCAAGTTAAAGAGCTATTTATATGATCAAAATTGATGTTAGAGTTAATTATAGTAAACCATGTTTCAGTGAAGAAAATTCTTGATGAGTCTTGTTTTGGATTTCTTTGGTGTTTGAACATTTGGCAGATATCCACTAGTCTTTCACTGTGGATCTTGCCAGATATGCAGGGACACAGAAGCTAATTTTCTAGTTGCTACGAACCTCCCACCAGCAGCTTCTGATTTGTCAGCTCAGGCCTGCAGCTGACTGCTCAGAGGGCTCATTGTTATGGCCTGGCTTTTTCTATTGTGTGCAGTCAGGATGCAGGCTCTGCAGTGTCTCTGTGATTGCTGTGGGCACCGTGTACCTGCTCCCCTCTACAGGATCCTTTACATGGTGATGAAGATCCTGGTGGCTGTCTTTGAATACAGGTACTCTGCTTCTGGGTTTTCTGTGGGTGCTCTCTGATTTTAGAAGTATTCCCCTGGTCATAACCACTCTCTGAGGTACTGTAATGAAGGGACTCATGTGGTACATCTGGGCTGTAGTTTCCACTGCCCTAGGTTGTGAGTGGCAGGTGTTAACTTTCTCTGTTGACTATGTCTAATGCAAGATACTGCCACTATCCAAACAATGCCCTTTTACTTGCCAGTTGTGATCATGGGTCAGGCTTGGCACCAGTTGAGGCTGGAAGAAGCCACTTCCTGTTGCCCAGGCTCCAATAATTTTCCACCTTAACTTCCTTCCCTCTGGCTATAGTCGCAGGTACCTTCCCCTTAAGTTTCCTAGGGTATTCAGGGAATTTATTGTAGCAGCCTTATGTCCATGGCGTCACTGCCTAAGAACCAGGTTTCTATGTCAGTGGATATTCAGGCAGCTTCTCTCTGGTAGGGCCCCATGATCCCAGGGACCATCCTTAGGCTTCCCAGTGTCAGTGGTCAGGACCTGATGAATCTGTTTTCCTCTGCTTAGGGCCAAAGCTACTTCTTTGCTGTCCCTGAGTTGAGCAGATGCTGCACAGAACTTCCCACCCTTGTTGGGTCGTGGAAGCAGAGCAGAGCTGTAGGTTGGGAGCACTTCACAGCACAGATCCTTCCACCTGACTCCTCTTATTCAAGGTGAGGGAAAGCAGGTGGGAGTTTCAATGATTTTCAGCTATTATACATTGCTCTAAAAGTTCTTTCTGGTCAGATTCTTAAGAGATTTCACTCCAGGAGACTTTTCTGTGGTTTAATTTATAGTGTCTGGCCATGGGACAACACTGTGTTAATTAAAGGAAATGACTAGTTAGAGTGCTGCACAAGCTGGTTACTGACCCTGGGCTCAGCTTTCCTTTCATGTTTTGTTTTAATGCTCTATGCTGTTTTAAAAAACCCTGCTGTTCCTAACCAGGTGTGATGGCTCACGCCTGTAATCCCAGCACTTTGGGAGGCTGAGACAGGAGAATTGTGAATTCAAAGTGCCTCAGCAACAGCGAGGCACTAAGCAAGTCAGTAAGACCCTATCTCTACATAAAACACAAAATAGTCCTGGGGATGCAGTGGTTAGGTACCCCTGAGTTCAATCCCTGGTACCAAAAAAAAAAAAAAAAAACCTGCTGTTCCTATCACACTTTAAATTCTGTCTGCCTTTCCAAAAATTTTTAAGTGAGTGAGTTTAAGAGATTTTTTTTCACTCCCACATTCTTTATCTCTGTTGCCCCTCCCCCTTTCCCTGCCTCGGATGGATTCAGGGTTAGGGAGCTCTATGCATATTATTTACTGTGATATCTTACCTTGAAGTCTCTCTAGGGCTCAGACTCTATAATATTGAGTCTCAGAGCATTTATTTTGCCACCCAACACTTTCTTTTCTCTGTTTTCTTTCTGTGTTATGAGGACAGGACTCACTGTTTGGTTCCCTTCCCCCATATTTGTCTCCTATATTGGGATTTTTATCCTCAACTTACTGTTTATCTTGATTAGAAATAATGTTTGATGGTTCTTTTTCTGCCTGCCTTTTTTTAATCATTCAGTTTCTCTTGATACATTTTCTAGCTATACAACTAATAAACTTCACTATTTTTTTAAAGTCTTCTTTAGTGGTTACTTTAACTCTTTCCATCCTGGATTTGTGTTTTAGTTGTCTTGCATTTAATTTTGTACTTAGGTTTATTCTTATAATGTTTGTTTTTGTTTTTACAATATTCATTTATATTTTATCCCTTCCATTTCACTTTATTTCACTTTAACGTCCTGTATATTTCTGGGATCAATTTTTCTTCTTCGTGAGTAACTCAGTTTAAAATTCTTTTAACATAGATTCTCAACATGCATATATTTTTCTTCCATTTTAAAAGCTATTTTTTACCAGGCAATACAATATAATGTTGATCAGTATTGAAACTCTGTGCTTAAATAATGCAAGACCTTACAATACTTGTACTCATCTTTTCTATTATGATTTATATGCCATATTTTTAAATGATTTAGATTTTAACTTTGCTTTTAATCTACTAATGAAACATTATTTTTGATTGTTATTACTTATTTCATACAGTATTTAAGTTTCTTAAATGCTTAGCGATAATTTTGCTTATCATTCCTTATTGTATTTTAGGCTTCCCTTCTTAGGTCTTTTTCCTGTCTATTACCATCCATCCATTAGAGGTTCCCAAAAGGAAGTACAGATTTTTAGTTTCATTCTCTGAAAAATTACTATTTCTTTATTCTTGAAAGATAGGGTTTTTTTTTGTTGTTGTTGTTATATAATTCTGCATTGATGGTCATTTTCTCTCAGCACTCTGAGTATGCTATTCCACTGTCTTCTGGTATCTATTGTTGTAGATACCAATACTGTGAAGTTTGCTTTCAATGTAATTATTTCTTTTCTTTAGTTTTTTTTCTTATACATGATATGTCTTTTTTTCTGTATTAAGACATGTTCTCTATGCTATGTCCTTTTATAGTTTTAGTACAGTACATGCCACTGGCATAATGGGTTTCTTTTTATTTAATTGATTAGTATACTTTGGTGCCTTGAATCTATAGGTTTATACCTTTTACCTTACCTTTTTAAAATTTTATCTTACCTTTTATTTCTGGTGCATTCTTGTTCATTATTTCTTTACCACTTGTTCATAAGTCTTTTAGAAACAACTAGAGTAGTCTGTACTTTGGGTTAGTTTACCTGCGCTCTAAGTCCTGATTTTTCTGGGGTTTCTATTGAATGTCATCTGTATTCAACAAGATAGATACCCACTGACTGGTGTGAACCCAGGTAATGTCCAGCCTTGTGTAAGTTCTAAAACTTGTTTAGATCCATAGTTAATTTTCTTCCTCAACTAGAGTTCTTTAACTAATCTGATATAGTTTCACTGTGTATTTTGGCAGATTATTCTTTATACAACTTGAGAGGCCCCGATCAGTTTTTTAGAACTCTGTATTTCTGTAACTTCTTTCTATTATTCTGTTTTACATATTGTAGGTACCTCAGTTTCCTTAAATCTTTAGTTCTTCAACTTGGACCACTGGACTGGGTTTAGATTCCTTTCCATGCAGTAAAGTCTGAAAATAGCCTACAGATAGAAACAAGGTGAAAACCTAGGACTCTAATCATTGTTTCCGATCTGCTACTTACTTCTTACCACAAATCCTTTGTTTGATGAAGTTAATCCATTTTTCTGGTTCTTTATAGAATTCCCCTATGTATCACCCTTTTATGGGAACAGGTGGAAATTATACCTACTTTCTTACCATCTCATTCATTTCTTAAAATTCTTTACATATTTCATACATAATCTGTTCTTTCTTATTTATTCTGATTAGTTATACTTGACAGTAGAATGCATTTTGACACTTCATACATAAATGGAGTATAACTTCTCATTCTTGTTATACATGATGAAGAATGATGAAGAGTTCATAGGTTGTGTAATCATATATGCACATAAGGTAATAATGTCTGATTCATTCTACTGTCCTTCCTGCCCGCATACTGCCTCACCTTCCTTCATTCCCCTCTATCTAATCCAAAGTACCCCTGTTCTCTCCCACCCCTTATTGTGAATTAGCATCTGCATATCAGAGAAAACATTTGGCCATTGGTTCTTTGGGATTGGCTTATTTCGCTTAACATGACATTCTCCAGTTTCATCCATTTACCAGCAAATGCCACAATTCCATTCTTTATGGCTGAGTAATATTTTATTGTGTATATGTACCACAATTTCTTTATCCATTCATCTGTTGAAGGGCATCTAGACTGGTTCCATAGTTTAGCTATTGTGAATTGAGCTGCTATAAACATTGATATGGCTGTATCACTGTAGTATGCTGATTTTAAGTCCTTTGGATAAAAGTAGGAGTGGGATAACTGGGTCAGATGGTGGTTCCATTCAAAGTTTTCTGAAGAATTTCCATACTGCATTCAGAGTGGTTGCACCAATTTGCTGTCCCACCAGCAATGTATGAGTGTACCTTTTCCCCTACATTCTCACCAGTATTTATTTTTGCTTGTATTCTTGATAACTGCCATTCTGACTGGAGTGAGATGGAATCTCAGTGTAGTTTTGTTTTGTGTTTCTCTAACTGTTGAACATTTTTTCATATATTTGTTGATCGATTGTATTTCTTCTTCTGTCAAGTGTCTATTCAGTTCCTTAGCCCACTTATTGTTTGGGTTGTTTGTTTCTTTGGTGTTAAATTTTTTGAGTTCTTTATATATCCTGGAGATTAATGCTGTATCTGAGGTGCATATAGTAAAGATTTTCTCCCATTCTGTAAGCTCTCTCTTTATGTTGTTTGTTTCCTTTGTTGAGAAGCAGCTTTTTAGTTTGATACCATCCCATTTGTTGATTCTTGATTTTATTTCTTGCACTTTAGGATCCTCGTTAATGAAGTCAGCTCCTAAGCCAACATGGTGAAGATTTGGGCCTACTTTTTCTTCTATTAGGCACAGAGTCTCTGTTTTAGTGCCTAATTCCTTGATCCACTTTGAGTTGATTTTTGTGCAGTATGATAGGGGTTTAATTTCATTTTGCTGCATATGGATTTCCAGTTTTCTCAGCACCATTTGTTGAAGAGGTCTTTTCTCCAGTGTATGTTTTTTGCATATTTGTCCTATATGAGATAACTTTACTTATGTGGTTTTGACTCTGTGTCTTCTATTCAGTACCATTGGTCTATGTATCTGTTTTGGTGCCAATACCATGCCATTTTTTTTACTGTATCTCTTTAGTATAATTTAAGGTCTGGTATTGGGATGCCTCCTGCTTCACTTTTCTTGCTTTGGCTATTCTGGGTCTCTTATTTTTCCAAGTGAATTTCATGATTGCTTTTTTTATTTCTGTGAAGAATGTCACTGGGATTTTAAAAGAATTGCATTAAATACTTATAACACTTTTGGTAGTATGGCCAATTGTAACAATATTAATTCTGCTTATCTAGGAGCATTGAAGAGCTTTCCACTTTCTACAGCCTCCTTCAATTTCTTTCTTCAGTGTTCTGGAGTTTTCATGTAGCAATCTTTCATGTCTTCTGTTAGATTGATTCCCAAGTTTTGTTTTGTTTTGTTTTTGAGGCAATTGTGAATGGGTAGTTTTCCTAATTTCTTTTTCAATTTATTCATCACTGATGTTTAGGAATGCATTTGATTTATGAGTGATAATTTCATATCCTGCTGTTTTGCTGAATTTATTTATTAGTTCTAGAAGTTTTCTGGTAGAAGTTTTTGGATCTTCTAAACATAGAATCATGTCATCAGCAAATAGTGATAGTTTGGTTTCTTCTTTTCCTATTCATATCCCTTTAACGTCTTTCTTGTAATTGCTCTGGCTAGAGTTTCAAGGATGATGTTGAATAAAAGTGGTGAGAGGGCATCTTTGTTTTGTTCCAGTTCTTAGAGGGAAAGCTTTCAATTTTTTCTCCACTTAGAATGATGTTGGCTTTGGGTTTAGCATATATAGCTTTTGCAATGTTGAGGAGTGTACCTACTATCCCTAGTTTTTCTAGTGTTTTAAACATGAGGAATACTGTATTTTGTCAAATGCTTTCTCAGCCTCTGTTGAGATGATCATATGATTCTTGCCTTTAAGTCTATTGATGTGAATTACATTTATTGATTTCCCTATGTTGAACTAATCTTACATCCCTGATGAACCCCACTTGATCATGATGTACTATCTTTTTAATGTTTTTGTATGCAATTTGCCCAGAATTTTATTGAGAATTTTTGCATCTATATTCATTAGGGACATTGGTCTGAAGTTTTCTTTCCTTGATGTGTCTTTGTCTGGTTTTGGTATCAACATGATACTGGCTTTATAGAATGAGTTTCGAATGGTTTCTTCCTTTACTATTTCATAGAATAATGTGAGAAATATTGGTGTTAATTCTTCTTTGAAGGTCTTGTAGAACTCAGTTGAGAATCCATCTGTTCCTGGGCTTTGCTTAGTTACTAAGCTTTTGGTTGAGTCTTCTATTTCATTGCTTGAAAGTGATCTGTTTAAATCGTGTATGTCCTCCTGATTCAGTTTGGGTAGGTCATAAGTCTTTAGAAATTTGCTGATGTTTTCAAGATTTTCTATTTTATTGGAACATAAATTTGCAAAATAGTTTCTGATATCTTTTTTGTTTCAGTAGTGTCTGTCATAATATTTCTTTTTTCATCAAGAATTTTAGTAATTTGAGTTTTCCCTGTCTTTCTGTTAGCATGGCTAAAGGTGTATCAATTTCATTGATTTCTTTTCAAAGAACGAACTTTTTGTTTTGTCAATTTTTGAATTGTTTCTTTTGTTTCAATTTCATAGATTTCAGCTCTAATTTTAGTTATCCTGTCTTCTGTTGCTTTTGGTATTGATTTTTTCTTCTTTCTCTAGGGCTTTGAGATGTAATGTTAGGTCATTTATTTTGTGACTTTGTATTCTTTTAATGAATGAGCTCATTGCAATGAACTTTCCTCATTGCACTGCCTTCATAGTGTCCCAGAGATTTTGATATGTTGTTTCCCTATTCTCATTTACCTGTTTTTTTTTAGTTTATCCCTGATTTTTTATGTTATCCATTTATCATTCAATAGTGTATTATTTAGTCTTCAGCTGTTAGAGTAGCTTTCTGCTTTTTATTCTGTCATTGATTTCTCATTTCATCCCATTATGTTCTGATAGATGCAGGATATTATCTCTATATTTTTGTATTTGCTAAGAGTTGCTTTGTGGCATAAGATATGGTCTGTTTGAGAGGAGGATCCATGTGCTGCTGAAAAGAAAATGTATTTAGCCATTGATGGATGAAATATTCTATATATGTCTGTTATGTCTAAATTATTGATTATTTAGTTCTGTAGTTTATTTGTTTAGTTTAGTTTTTTTTTTTTTTTTGAGAATCTAGTAATGAGAGAAGTATGTTAAGGTCACTCAGTATTATTGTGGTGTGGTCTGTTTGATTCTTGAGAAGAGTTTGTTTGATGTACGTAGATGTTCCATTATTTGGGATATAAATATTTATGATTGTTATATCTTGTTGATGTATAATTCCCTTAAGCAGTATGAAATGTCCTTCTTTGTCTCTTCTGATTAACTTTGGATTGAAGTCCACTTTATCTGATATGAGGATAGAACCTTGCTTGTTTACGCAATCCATGTGAATGATTTTTCCCATCTTTTCACTTTCATTGATTTCTTTCACTGATTTCTTTTCAAAGAACCAACTTTTTGTTTTGTCAATTTTTGAATTGTTTCTTTTGTTTCAATTTCATAGATTTCAGCTCTAATTTTAATTATTTTCACTTTCAGTCTGTGGATATCTTTGCCTATGAGTCTCTTGGAGACAGTAGATTGTTTGTTCTTGTTTTTAATCCAGTCTAACAGTCTGTGTCTTTTGATTGATGAATTTAGGCTGGTGACATTCAAGGTTATTATTGAGATATGATTTGTATCCTGGTAATTGTGGTTTATTTCTAGTTTTTAATTTGAATTAGTTTCTCTTTTGATTAGCTATTCCTTTAATGGAGTTCCTCCTTTGCTGGTTTTGACCTTTTTATTTTTCCTTTTATCTTCATGGAATATTTTGTTTTGAATATTTAGAATATTTTGTTTTGAATATTCTGTGTTGCTGGCTTTCTAGTTGAGAATTAGAAATTTTTGTTCATCATGGAAGGTGTTTATTTCATCTTCAAATCTGAAGCTTAATTTTGCTGGATATAGGATTCTTGGTTGGCATCCATTTTCTTTCAGAGCTTGATATATGTTATTCCAGGACCTCCTAGCTTTGAGGGTCTGTATTGAGAAACCAGCTGAGATCCAAATTGGCTTCCTCTTATACATAATCTGATATTTTTCTCTTACAGCTTTTAAGATTCTGTCCTTATTCTGTATGCTAGGTATTTTCATTATAATGTGCCTTGGTGTGGGTCTGTTGTAATTTTGTATATTTGGGGCCCTGTGAGCCTCTTGTATTTGATTTTCCATTTCATTCTTGAGATTTGGGAAATTTTCTGATATTATTTCACTGAAAAGACTGTACATTCCTTTGGTTTGTATCTCCATGCCTTTTTCTATCCCAATAAATGTTAAATTTGATATTTTCTTGTTATCCCATAATTCTTGGAAGTTCTACTCATGGTCTCTTAACATCTTCTCTCCATGATATCTCTGTTTTCAAGATCATATATTTGTCTTCATTGCCTGAGGTTTGTCTTCCAAGTGGTCTAGTCTGTTAGTGATACTTTCTATTGAATTTTTAATTTGGCTTATTGTTTCCTTCATTTCAAGGATTTCTGCTTGGTTCGTTTGTTTTATTTTGTTTTGTTTTGTTTTTAGTATCTCTGCCTCTTTATTGAAGTGATCTTTCACTTCCTGTATTTTCTCATTTTCTCTCTGATTTATTCCTCATACCATTCTTTACTTCACAGATAATTTTAACTGTGTATATTCTGAACTCCTTCTCTGACATTTCTTCCACTGTGGTGTTGATGGGTACTATTATTGAAGTATCTTCATTTGTTTGGGGAGATTGTTCCTTTGCTTTTTCATGTTATTTGTGTGTCTACCCACCAGGTGTTGATCTGAGGCAATAAGAGTTTCTACCGTGTGAATTTATAGTGTCTCTGAAGGTTTCTAGTACCTCACTATTTAGGGGGAGACAAATAATAACAATAACTAATGCAAACGATATGCCACATTAAACCAAATAGTTTCTACTATGATGTCTGCAATGCTAATTATCACAATAAACAGAAATGATATGATCAGTTATTGCCTACAATAAAAACAGCAAGTTTGCAAAAGGATATACAGTTTCAAATGGTAGATAGGGAGAGAACAGAAGTGATATAGAATGTGATGATTATGAGAGAGAAAGAAAAAAGACAGAAGTGAAAGATTAAAGGAAGAGTGAAAGAACAATAGAGATTAGCTTGGCTGTTAGCAGAAGAAAGAATCAAGGAAAACAGGTAGGAGAAAAAATAAAGTAAAAATTTTTTAAAAATTAAAAATAAAAATAAAAGAATACAAAACAAAACTAAAATATGCTATCAGGCATCCTAGTTCTCAAAAAGTAATCCATGAAAACTAACTGGCTTCAAAATGCTAGAAATTAGGGAAAACAATTACAAAAAGGTATAAATGTCCATATAATATCAAGGTCACAAACAGAAAAAGAATAAAAAGAAGAAAAGAAAAAAATATCTCAATGAAAAGTTAGAGAATTATTTCTGTTGGAGTTCAAAATATTCTCAGCTTCTCTTCTCAGCATTTTGAGGAGAGGTCATCTGGAGCATGATGCTCCACCCTCTGGATTGTTGAAGTGAGAGAGGTAATCTTATAAGCAAAATTCCTGGAGGTAGGGTGTAGGCTTAGGTGGGCTCCAGGCTCTTGGTTGAATGCCACTTAGTCTGGAGATTTTAAATCAGAGCACCTCTAGTGCCCAGTACTTGCTGATCCACACTGGAAGTCTTTACCCCAGTGACCTCCTTTGGGTTCCATTCATGTAGTGGGGTAGCCAATTCTTAGTCCTCTATGTCACCTGCAGACCCCATCTTTCTGGTCTCGGGTTCAGTCTCCAAACAATCTCTCCCACTCCTTCCCTTCCAAGTTCCTGGCCAGATGCCTGTCTCCCAGCAGGTCTTGCAAGCAGTTGGATTGGAAGGGGAGAGGTAGAGCCAGATGGGATTCCAAGACCATTTGTCCTCTGTGTAAATCTCTCTTGACATTTGATTTTCTCCTGGTCACTTAAGCACATTCTGTGTTTTGCAGTGTATTTACTATGCCTGTATTTTGGGCCAAACTCAGGTTTGCCAGGAATCAGCTTCCTCAGCTGCTGGGCCCCTATACTGCAGCTGCAAAATGGTTCCTTCCTTTGTCCTCTACTCGCTACCTGAAGAGATGGTGGTTTTTTCCCCTGCACAGGGATATCGTGCAGCGTCTTTTAGGTTTATTGGGCAATGTCATTGGTCTCTATAAACACTCCATACCCAGACACACCTTAGGCCACCCAAAATTGCAGATTCCTTTAATTGCCTTATCCTTCTACTATGCTCACAGAGGGAACACTGTGGCTGGTGCTTCTGGCCTGGCCATGGCAGTGTCTGTGCCACTGAGGACTCTTTCCTTATTTTATTATATCCAACCTCCTGTGTCTCTGGACTGCTTTGAATATCCAACTTTAAATTTCAGTAAAGTCCCCTCACTCTTTTTTTTGTTCACTCACCTTGAGGAGAAGTTGACTGTTTGCTTTCTTGGTTTCATGCCACGGAGCAGCCAGGAACACAGCCTCCTCTATTCTGCCATTTTGAAAAAGCCCCACATAGTTTGTTCTTGATTTGACCAATTTAATATCTGAAATCCCTATTGGTCTAAATTTCTGTTCTCGTTTGTCTATGGAATTTTATACCAATTCTTGGTTTGAGTGCCTTATTTCCTTGTTTGGTTATTTTTGTATTTTATCTGATTAAACAATGTGTTTAAAATCCTCTGGGAAAGATATATGTGTACGTGGGGCTTTCCTTTTCCTCTTTATATTAGAAGAAAGAATATAACATTATCTTAGGACCACTTCAGCTGCCTTTGAGAGTTCTAGCTTATGAAGAATTCTCAATGTAGTTCCCCCACCTCAGGTGGATCCTAAGGTGAGTCTCCTGATTCTAATGATAGTTTTAGTTTTTTCCCAAGCCAATTCTGATGTCTATATTTGTTTTATTGCTCATTTTCTGATTGTAACTCATTTTTTATTTTACTCTTAATTCTTCAGACATTTTCTTTCTTGTGTGTCCAGAAGTGTCTTTTAAAAATATTTGTTGTAATCTGTGCATCATCTAGATATATATTTTGTGGGAAGGCCATATAGTTGGCTATTCTGTAGGAAAAGAACTGTTTCATTTTATTTGTAACAGTAGAGTATTAATTAACTCCTAAAAACTCATCAGCAATTTGTTTTTACTCCCATTTAAATTTTATCATTTGAAAATGCTTATCTATCCTTTTAAAGTATTATTGCTATGAATTTTGCTTTGATATTAATGATAGAACTACTGCAACATTTCATTGAATTGCCCTTATGTACTGTTGTCTCTTCATTTGTTTTTAACCTTTCTTTGAATATGTATGTATGTGTGTGCATGTGCTCTTAGATGAGTGTTTTATAATCAGCATAGCATTAGATTTTATTATAATACAATATTTGTCTTAAAATTTTTTAATTTTAATTTACTATGTTTACTGGTAGAATTGATAGGCTATTTCTTAATTTTTTATCTTATTATATTCATTGTATATCATCAATTTTTCATGTTTTATTCCTTTATTTTCTATCCTTTGCTATATGGAATATTTTAATGTCCTCTCTTCTTTGGGGAGGAATGCATCCTACTATTAATTAGGTTTAATGTTTACAAAAATATTCTTTAACTTATAATTCTTTAAATATCATCTATTGTAATAGTGTCTTTTTAGCCTTCCCAGTCAATATAAGGAATTTAAAGGTTTGGCCCTACAGATAGACTAGAAACTCAATCCTATTTGGGATGCTTAGATTCCAAAGATACAAAGGATTGATCTTTGATTAAAACCATCCTCTTGTATTTTTTTCAGAAATATGTCTTGTTTTGAGTCTGATTTGCACTTGCTTATAGACTGATAATGAAATAAATATAAATATTTTCAGGGCAATGTGCTCCTGTACCCTGACAGTTTATATATTGTAGTAGGCAACCTGATATAGTACATTTGGGCATGTCACAGCCAAATAAAGACACTCTACCTCCCTTCTGTTTACTTGTTCATAGATACAAGGGCACAAGTCAGTCTCCCAGAACAATGATTTTCAACCTTGGCTGCATGTCACAGTTGCCTGTTAAGTTTTTTAAAATTCTAGTTGTCAAGCTGTATTTCAGACCAATTAAATCAGAATACCTGTAGGTAGTACCCAGACACATGTGTTTTTTAGAGCTGCGGTATAAATTGATTCTAACAGTAAGCCAAGGCAGAGAACTACTGGTCAAGTATAAAGGTCATTAACTTAGAGACCAAAATCTGGCTTACCACTTAATATGGTAATGAAGTTTTACTGAATGCTTGCCACTGATTATTTTATGTCACAACTTCCTTATTCTTGGTCTATTTATTTTCTTTTTAATTTATTCAGGTAGAATATTTCTTAAATACTTGATCCCAGATTATCTTTCATTTGCATCAACATGTGAAAGCTAATATGTTTAGGGATAATTCCCCTCACCTTAGGAAATAACTTTGATATTTGCTTTGTTTGTGATCATTTTTATTAATATGGATATACCTCTTCTTTTCTTCCCTGGGATTCAGGAAATACTTTTAGTTTGTTTCAGCAATACATTTGGGGGGGGGGGGAGATACTAGGGATTGAACTGAGGGACACTTAACCACTGAGCCACATCCCCAACCCCTTTTGTGTTTTATTTTGAGACAGTCTTGCTAAGTTGCTGAGGGCCTTGCTAAATTGCTGCAGCTGGCTTTGGACTTTTGATATTCCTGCCTCAGCCTCTTGAGCTGCTGGGATTATAGGCATGTACCACTGCACCTTGGCCTCAATTCAGTTCTTACCACCCCCACCTCCAAAGTGTCCTTTTCCTTTTTCCAGTTGTACTCTTTGGGTTTATTTCTAGTAGGACTGTGCATAGTCTAAGATACCTGTTATAAATGAGAGTCTGAAAAACCTATCCACAAGGATAGTGAATGATGACAGGAAATCCCACTGCAACTCACACTATAAGACTAGAATCTATTTTGACATTACAAATCAGCAATGTATTTTGCATGAAATATTTCCCAGTTTAACTTACTTCATGCATCAAACATCACATCGGCTTTTTTTCTTCTCTTATACCCCTTTTTGTTTAACTAGAGAACTCATCCTTATTTTTGTTCAACATTCTTATTTTGTTCATCCATATTTTGTGCAACATTATATCAGTGGTTTAAAACCATGACTGCACACTAGCTTGCAGAACACTTCTTTATTTTATTACGGTTTAATTTTACCTTCAAGAAAGACTACTGGACTCAAAGTCAAAAATGAGTAATTTTACTATTAAAATGGACATTAGGTGTGAAAGGTTTGTGAACAGTTCAATATGTTATACACATAAATAGTACGATATAACCTAATGCCCGTAAGTACGGAGCACATTTTAATATACTATAATAAATGAAAATGAGAAATTATTGACTGAGATTTTTCGTACATGTTTCACTTTTCTATTTGGCAAAGAAGAACCATAGGGGTCATATAGGTGTTGTATTAACTATTCTACAATGTAAATTCAAAAAACCTCCCTTTCTTTTCTCTACCTTTAAAAATTCTTGAGAGTTTTCCATGCAGCAATTGGAATATAAGCAAAAACACAAAGCCTGTAGTTTTCAATGGAACCGAAACTAGAAGATATTATTTTCATTTTTTGACAGATTTTTAAAAATCATTGTCTAAACTGTGGTACCTTGGGGCTTTTGGGATTTATATGTTGCACGTTAATCTCACATTTTTACTTTGTTAAATATATTCAGATCAAATGTTGATACATGTTTTAGGAAACTTGAAACAGTATCACAATTTCTAAGTAATAATGTTTTTAACTAACCTTAAAATGTTTAACATGAAAAATACAGGAAATACATTCAAAATTGACTTTGATGATGGCTTATACTAATGACTTACACTAATTTTTCTAGGGAAAATGATTTTACTAGTTAAAAACATGATTATAATGATTATTGCATAAAGCCCAGCTTTATAGGGTACTAAAAAGCAAATACTGCAAATACTTTTAGGTAGTACTTTGGACATCAACAATTTTATCTTAGTTTATTTTTTGGCTACAGGATAAAGAAAAGATCTTATCAGAATTATTTCTCACCTGCCTTTGGCAGGAGTAATTAGATATAAGCAAATTTAATGGAGGCTGGGTGCTGTGGGGCCATTCAGCTGTGCTACAATAATTGCATTTGTTTTAAGTATGAAGGTTGTTTAATATATAAAGTGGCAAAAGTAGTTAAAATACAAGTTATCTATTTATCTTTTACGTAAAAACCATAGGTACTCTATAAACCAAGTAGCAGTAAATACGTAAACAAATAATAGACTCTAGTCAGAAGTGCATGCTGCTGCTAGTGTGCAGTCAGTTGCTAGATGTGCATCCTGCATGCATTAGTATTACCATAACTTAACACTACTTCTGCCCTTTTTTCTCCCTTCATTCTGTCTTTTTTCACTGAAAAGTTCAAAGTTCACTTAACATATATTTAAATGGTAAATATCGTCTTTGGTAGTTTTTCAGTTCATCCTTTGCAAACTAACAAGGATAATTTGCTCCAAGATTGAGATGCATATTAACAAATTAATCTTTTCCTCTTTTTTTCACCTTACTAAGTTTATCTCTTCATTCTAAAATCTTTAGCTCCTGTTAAATCACTTTTGATTTTATAATTCTAACTCATTAAAATTGCACAACAACATAACAGTTAAGATAAAACAGCATTACCAAATTATATTCATATTAGGGGTAGATTTTTTTCATTACAGAAATCCTTTCAAATTGAATTTTGTTGATATTTAAAATGTGATTTAATTTACTTTTAGTTTCTCATAGACACAACTTTTAGGTAAAGACACCAGACTATGTATATATAGGAGTGTATATGTAAGGAATGTCATATTAAACAAATAACTTAATTAATTCAGCTAGGTAAACAAATGAACCTGTATGAAGTTGGTAATAGGTTAGTATCAGCAAGTGGGAAGGCCCATATTGATACGTGGCATCATTATTTCTTTATCCAACTCTTTTAACTCCTTTACACAATTATTTGAATGAGCACTTCAACGGCATGCTGATTAGATTTTCAGATGACAGAGATTGTTGTGATCAGTAATACTTTGAATAATAGAACTAGAATACTGATTCATAGTAAGTGGTTGAAATGAGGGATTACCTCTTACTAGGTAAAATGTAATAGGTATATATAGAGTTCTGAATGTCAGTCCTTAAAACCAATTATATAATATAGGATGAGAGGAAATGGTTAAACACTAGCACTTGAGAGAAAAAATTTCTTAGAGGTTTTATGCAGACATACAAACAGCTACAATTCATAGTGGTGAATGACCAGAACAATGAAAGGACAAGTAATGGTGCCATATGAGAACTACTTAAAGGGGTTATATTTAGCTTGAAGTGAAAGCAGCAGGTTACTAGGCCAAGGAGAATAGGAATTTTTGAAAGGCAGCTAGTACTCTCTGTGACTTCAGAGCACAATTCTAAGAGCAAGAAGAAGTTATGTAGTAAAACAAGTCTTAATTTCTAACATTGGCACTCATATAATGTTATAGGATGGTACCCCAGGCCCTTGTATGGGTTTCTTCAAGATTCTATTGCATGGCCCTTGTTCTTTCCCTTTATAATATTGCTCCAATGATGAGACAGAGAGGTAATTGAAGGTTGTGGAATTAAATATATACTATGAATTTAGCTGCATGCTAAGTTTACTTCTTGGAGAGAAATCCCCTCTTTCCCTGGTTGCTTCTTGTTCCATTCTAAATTACTGAATAATTTCAGACCAATATACTATTAACTATAAAGACAGTTCTACAATAGTATTTTTAGAAATAATTGGATCACGGACAAATATATACTGTTTAATAAACATAGTGTCCCAAGGTGACCACATTAAAGGAGATAGCCCTCAATTGAATACATAGAAATTGGTCTCTGTACATTATTGTTATAAAATCTTATGCTTACAAAATGAACTTACACTCAGTTACAGCTTTCAGATTGCATTTCATGAATACAAACTTTTATAATATGCTTATTTTACCATTGCTTGTGGATCTCTTTTTTTCTTTCTTGGTTTGAATCTCATCTTTTCCCCTCCTTACCTATAGTGAAATTCTTTTTATTTTTTTCATTTGAAAATGATCTATACTTCTGGAAGAGGCAACCCAGTGTTAGGGAAGGAAAGAAAAATTGTTCCTGAAACTTTGTTTTCATTACTTAGCAAGTTTTACAATTAATGACTGAAGTTCTCTTATGACTTCTCCTCCCAAAGACTCTTCTTATTTATTTTCCCCAGCAGTCTCATGTGACCTTGTTAAAAGCTTCATGTAACTCCCAAATAAATTACATTTACTGGTTTACTTCTCTCTAGTATTTTATTGACATTTCCAGATAAGTTTAATAGGATGGAGAGAAACAGTGTTCTCTTTATAGACTCAGTGGGCAATTTGACCTCAGCAGGTTAACCTTATCCTAATGTTAAAGGAAGCTATTCTTAATTAGACTCTATCAGTTTCTCCATTATCAACAAGAAATCCTCTGGTCTCTAATTTTATAAATCTTAATTTTATTGTTTTTTCTCTTCCTAAAGAAAGCTTCATATTAGCAAAATTGTAAGATTTAGAAGCAGTGCAGATTTTCAGATACACTGCATATCCTTATCTTTAGCTCAGCCATTTCACACTTTATTTCCTTCAGAAATTCTCAGTTGAATACCATCTGGCCATGGTGATTTATTGCTGTGGAATTTCTCAAGTTGCTCTATTATTTCCTCCTAGGAGATTGCTCTCTGCTACTGCCCCACTGGTTTTTCTCATAAAGTGCCCTTGGAATAGTCGTTTCCCCCACTATCCTATACAGCAAAGGTCAATGCAAAATAAAACTGAGTTAAATTTCCCTGCTACTACTTATCCTTTTACTTGCTATCTCATTATCTGATGAGAAGCTCAGCAGTTAGTCCAACCATTCACATTGCCTGTTTATCTTCATTTTTACTTTTTGTCTCTGTATTTCTCAGATTCTTCCTTTCCTGGCTACATTTTGTTATTGTGTTTTTTAAAATGTCAGATTATAAGATATTCTAGATACTTTAAACTTACTCATAAATGTCTCTACCAAATTGTTTCCAATTTTTAATTTTAACACTATCTACAGATTTCTCTTTTGACCTTTCAAATAATGTCACAGCACATATCTCTCTCATAACTAGTGTCTTTTTCTGTCTTCCAAGCAGCTCGGATGGTTTTTAAACTCTTCTTTCCTTCTTGGAGGGCTGCTAACCAGACTTTTATTCTTATTTTTAACGTATACTTTTAAAATTCTCTTCGGGTTAACATTAAGAGATGCCCATACTAATTAGAACATGAGCTTTAATTGTGCAGCCATCCCAATTGCTGAATTCTACTCCTACACATACTCACCTGTAGTAATTCCTATATGTTATGTTAATCTGATTCCTCTTTTATCACTGCCCAATAAGCCAAGATAAGGCATGTTAATTATTGCTTCTACACATTGTGCTCTTCTGTCATTCATTTGGATAATAATGGACATAATTAAAATCATTCATTGTAATAGCCTCTCTAGAAAAAAATGCTGAACAGTAAAGGTTAAAAGCAATTTGTTACTCTTTTATATTCTGTAGTTAACATAACATTTTTTATACCTGAACTTTGTTCAAATCATTATTTTTATAAAAAGATCACTTAACATGCTTTCAAGTATAGTTAATTGTGATTTAAATATATTCTTTATTCAGGGTAATTTTAGCACAGTTCTTAAACTTATGACTCAAGACCTGAAACATCAAAAGTTAAGAGTTTTCACAATTTCCAAAATGTATTGTGAATTACCTACATTTTCAATTTAAAAACACTAATGATTAAATATCAAATTCTGTTTGTGTAGTTTAAATAAAAATACTACTGGTCACAGCCATCCACCTCTTAATAGAGTTAGCATTTGCTTAGTTGTAAATAAAGGGAGGGGAGCAGCATATAATAATGGCAGGAGAAAGAAATGCTATTATGGTTTATTTTACCATACATAGAGGCATACATGTATACTAAGTTTCCTTTACCAGATAGGGCAAGCTGTTCTAAAAATAAGTTAGGCCTATAACTGCTTGGTGCTTAAATTCCTTAAATTTTTGAATGGATTAAGATTCTATCCATCCAATACATACAAATATATATACATTTATATATACACACATACATAAATATATATATATATATCTCCTATATTTCTATACATAAAAAGTGTGTATATATTTATATTGTATGTGTACATAAATGCATATATATATTTATGCATATATGTAAAAATCTACTATTTCATAATTATAAAACCTGACTTTCTGCCTTCATCAGAACCAGTAGTTCTAATTCCTCCTAAAACTAAAAATATATAAAATATAAAATTCACAAAGAAATAGGAGAGAATTCTATTATAGTATATAATATTGTAAAAATTCTGTAGTAACACCTATGGCTACGTCAGGCAGCTTATACTAAAATTACTTTCATGATAATATGTGACTATTACCAGAAAACTCCTCATAAAAAGTAGGTCAGCAAGTGTTTCTGTTTTTCTGTGTAACAGTCAGAGTATTTAATGACCATACCTTCTCAGTAGATATTTTGGTTTAGCACCTTAATTCAAATATTCCTTATTTATCATGATGGCAAAATTTAATGTCTTGCCTTAGCTGAAAGCCCAATATGTATGTATTAAAACTGCTTGGAGCAAGGTGGTGCTATAAAATTGATAGTGCTTATACCTTAATGAATTATCTTGTAAATAGGTACTATTGTATTGATTGCTGTCTTAAACATGTGTAGGTAAATTTCTATAACCGTGCATAGGTCCCAGTCAGAGTAAATGTACATAAGAACCAGATGTGGTATTAAATCTCACAACATAAGGTCTGAAGTAGGCTGTGATCATTGTTCACCATAGTTTTCCTTACGTCTTTTTCTAACCAGTTATTTTTGTACTGGAGAGCTTTTCCTTTTAATTTGATTCCACATTCACTCAAGCAGAATTTAGTTTAAGTTCTGGGTATGTGAATAATACTTTTTTACTACTTTTCCAGTCCTGATATTTTCTTTATTCTTTATTCTATAATCTTTCAGTGAGGTTTGAAGTGGGAACAGGAAGAAAAGGAACAATTCAATGCCAGTGCCCTTTATAACTATACGATTTAAGGATTTTAAAATAGAAAAATCCCAGATCATAGTACAAGGCAAGGTTGCCTATTCTTACCTTCTAATTGGTATAGTGCTAGATTACTAGTCCGAGCAGTATGGCAAAAAAATAAATGAAAGGCATCTAGATAATAAATTAAAAAGCACAATTATTCTTACTTGCAAATGACATGATCAAATACATAGAAAATTCTTCAGACTTTACAAAGAAGTTAGCACTAATCACTAGATTCAGTAAGGTTGCAGGATACAAAATTAACACACAAAAAACAATTGTATTTCAGTATCCAAAGAACTATCAGCAAAAAGAAAACAGTAAATGCATGTGCATGTGGCCAACTTATCTCACCCCAATGTGCCAAGAACACACAATGCAGAATGGGTAATCTTTTCAACAAATGGTGCTAGGAAAACAAGGTATACACATACATAAGAATCAGGCCTTTATCTCACACCATATATGAGTCAACTCAAAATATATTAAAGAATTAAATGCAAGACCTGAAAATATAAAACTATTTGAAGAAAATAGGAAAAGTTTGGTTTGGATAATTATTTTCTGGACATGACACCAAAAGCATAGACAAGAATAATAAAAATAAACATGGGATTGCATCAAAGTGAAAATTTCAGGCTGGGGATATAGCTCAGTTGGTAGAGTGCTTGCCTCACATACACAAAGCCCTGGGTTAAATCCCCAACACCACACACACACACACACACACACACACACACAAATTAAAATGTCCTGCATTGCAAAGGAAATGACAGAATGAAAAGACAACCTACATAGTGGAGAACAATACTGGCAAACCTTAAAAGTTCTAATAAGGGGCTAATATCCAAAATACATAAGGAACTAATGGGACTCAATAGCAAAAACACAAATACTCTGACTAAAACTTGTCCAAAGGACTAAATAGACATTTTTCAAAGAAAACATACAAATTATCAACAGACATGAAAAGGGGCTCAACTTCATTAATCATGAGGGAAATACAAATCAAAACCATAAAGAGATGGGCTGTGGTTGTAGCTCAGTGGTAGAGTGCTTCCCTAGCATGTGCAAGTCACTGGGTTCAATTCTCAGCACCACATATAAATAAATGAATAAAATAAAGGTCCATCAACAACTAAAAAACATTTTTAAAAAACACAGAGATCACCTCACACCTGATAGGTCGTCTGTTATCAGTAAGATGAAAGATAAATGCTGAAGAAAGAGGAATTGTTGAATGGGAATGTAAATTGGTACAGCTATTATGGAAAATAGTATAAGTTCTGAGGTTCTCCAGGAGTATTAAAACTAGAAATATGATATGATCCCACAATACCACTTCTGGACGTATATCTAAAGAAAATGAAATCAGTATCTTGAAAAGATGTCTGCACTCCCATGTTCATTTCAGCATTATTCATAATAACCAAGGTATGGAAACATTTCAGTGTCCATCCTTGGATGAATGAATAAAGAAAATGTGGTATATCTATATAATAAAATATTATTTGGCCTTAAAAAGGAGGAAATCATTTCATTTGCAACCACAAAGATGAATCTGAAGGACAATATACTGAATAAACCATTCAGAAAAAGACAAATACTGTATGATCTCATTTATATGTGGAATCTAAAAATGTCAGACTCACCAAGATAGAGAATAGAAAGATATTTACTACAGGCTGGAAGAGGGGGTATTTGGGGACAAGTTTCAATTATGCAAGATAAGTTCTGGAGATGTAATGTACAACAGTGTGACTCTAGTTAACAATATTCTAATATACTTGAAATTTGTAAAAATGGTAGATGTAAAAATTTTTTAACTTTCAATTTTTGTTTTCTTGAGTATATTTTTTTAGTTTAATTAACAAATAGTAATGATAAACATTTGTGGGGTACAAGATAGATCTTGGTATTTTACCTTATTTTAAAAAAAGGTAACTGTGTGATGTAATAGATACATTAATTAGCTTGAGTTTGGTGAATATTTCAAAATGTGTACATATATCAAACCATGCCTGAAGTATATGCAATTTTTAATTGTCATTATACTTCAGTGAAGTTTACAGAGGGGAGGAAAATGCCTAAATCAGATTTACATTTTGGACAGTTCATTCTTACTTATAATCATTAAAATTTATATTCCTCCAGGATCTTTCCTGTATTTTTCTAGTCACATTATGTATTTTTCTTGATCTATTTCATCTCTGAACTTGTATTTCTAATTTAGTATTTATCCCAGACCTCTTGCCTAGACTGTGAATCATTTACCTCATTTCTAATTAGTTATCTCTTCTCTAGTAATTTGTAGGAATCTGAACATCTAAAATACCATTCACCCTTTATTTTCTTTCCCAAATTTACATCTATTCTATTATTCTACATCTGATACAATGGCTGCTAGAGCTGCTCTCTTTATAATTTTTCCAAAGCCAAAAACCTAGAAATCATCTTTGCATTTTCTCTTTCCTATGTTTCCCATACCTGGTTCATCAGCAAGAAATATATACATGTGTACATATATATATGCCTACTGGACTTCTTATCTTCAATCTTGATTTCCTTCCTAGAACTACACCAAAATTAGCATGACCTCTCTAAAAGTCAAACTAGATCATGCAATTCCTCTGCTTAGAATTTTTCAGTCTTCTTTCTGTCCTTCCTTCAGATATAAACTCCTTAAAATGCAACACAAGTTGCTGTAGGATCTGGCTTTTGTCTACATTTGTAGTTTTAATTTTCCTGCTTCAAACACTGTCTACTCAGACTGAGCTACTTTGTTTCTAGTAGTCCTCATGTTGAAAACTATTAGAAAATATTAGGAAGAAATATTTCAAATCCTTTCCTCAGGAAACAAAACCTTTTTGTTCTATATACCTTTCATTTTTTATTCTTTTTTTCCCATTTTTTATTCTTTATATGTTAAAAACTGTAGTATTTTTAAAGGTAGACAAAAAGATCATTTGAGATACTGCTAGCAAGTATTGATTATAATTAACTTCATAATTGTATTTAATGTGATTTATTGGTCATCGATTTCATGTATGCCATAGATCTTAAAAGTCAACCCATGAAGTATGAATCTACTTTATGTTACTTATACTGAAATAAAATGCTAGATTAGAGATTTCAGAAAAAAGTCACAAGTTGAGATTGTCCTGATATAACCCCTTAGGTACATGTGAATTTGGTGGTCTGATTGTAGAACTGAAAATCTAGAAATTGAAATATGGTCTCTCCGTAGATAATCACACAAATATGTGAGTTCATTTTTATTTTAGAGATCACATAATGAGTATTCTTTTCTGTCTTTTCATCTTCAACACAAATTGTGTAATTTTACTTCTAAAATGTTTGATTATAGAATAATGATGTATTTATCTGGAGTCTGAAAAAAATAATACTTAAAAACAAAATTTTTAAAAAACGAAACTACTTGTTCTGGCGGGAAGTTGAGTCTGGTAGCAATAAGAAGAGATTATAAGACTGTGTGTGTGTGTGTGTGTGTGTGTGTGTTTTAGTTTTAAAGCTACATGGGATATTTAGTCGCTGTCTATAATGAATTAATCAAGAATTATGGACAGACTAGAAATTGCTTTTCAAATTGATTATACCTTTACTAATATCACATACTGATTTTACAGTAAAAGGCTAAGCTACAAAACTTGAGATGAGAACACAATTCATTTTACTTGACTGTTAAAAATAGCACTATCAAACATTTTGTGATGTTTCTCTCTTCATATATTGGACTGTCGTGAAGAAATAAACCTTCACTTGCTTTCATGACAGTAGATAATAAATTGACTGATATAATTCAGTTGAGAAGTTGAAATGCATTGAAAATAATGGGGCATAACATTGTAGGGTTAACATTTATTCATAGATGATGCAATTAAATAAAACAGGCATTAACTTCAAGGTCAGTCAGTAAAGTAATAAAATTGAATATTTTAATTGAATTGTAATTGCTTCCCATTGATACATGCAAGTAAAGTAAAATAGATGTCAGCTCTACAAATTATGGTTCTTCCTCCTAATTAATTTCTTAATTCTGCATGGAGTTATCCAGTGCCTAGGTCTTGTTGTGGGTTTATTCATCCACCCAGCTTCCATCAAGGAATGTCTGTAAGACATGATTAAACGGTTAGATGTCAGAACTTATAGTTAATCTTTTTCTGTACTTTGGAGAAAAGCTTGTTAGTAACTTAAAGAACTTATTCATGTATTTCAATTAAAATTTTCTCTAAATATAACAGTAACCTGGATCCTGTGGACTGTCATCTTCTTTATGAATATTGATATTTTCTGATACTGATGTTTATATCAGCATTAGTAAGTATAACCATCTTAATAATTATAAAGATTCCTATAGAAAAGATAGATGCACTCAGACTCATATTCCATAGTTGACCAGTTGAGGAGGTGAATTGAATTGACTTATTACGGTTTTGGTGAATCACAATTTGTGTCTATCCACACTAGACAATAAACTAAATTGAATAAAAGAGAAACATAACATTTAAGGATTAGCATAAATTGAAGCTTTTAAATAAAGTTGAATTACATTGAAAAAGCCCACGGGGCTTTTACACAGGCCTTTCGTAAAACCCTCAAAGTGTTTTAATGTAATGCAGTTTTGTATAAATAGGAGCGATGACATTACAAAGATTAGGAGAAACATTTTTCAAATTATACTGAAATTGTAGTGGGTCTTAATATAGAGTTTATTTAAAGAGAATATTGTACTTTTGGATTGGTTGCATTTACTAGTTAATAGTACTTCTTCAAAATTGAAATAGAAGGAAATGTGTAAGATAAATTTTAACACTACTGAGGTATTGTTATATATTAATACATTTAAAATTTATTCTATATAATAGAATTATTTGAGAATAAATATATTGGCATATTAGCACCAGTCTTTTAGTTGTGCTTAGGAACATAAATGGATTCTTCTTTTTGATAAACTAAAAAAATTAAACTGAGAAGTGATTTACATTTTCTGTTTTGTGCCAAATTTTAACTCATTGACTTGATCATTTAAAATGTTTCTCTTTGAACCATTTTTAAAAATTCAAAATGAGTCCAATGATAAATATATTTTATTGATGCTAATCTGACATTGACCCTCCATTTTCAATTACAAATGATCTTGAATGTTAGCATTCTCTGTGCATTCCATCTTTAGAAAATTCCAAAACCAAAATATGTGAAATAGGAAACTAAAATCTTAAAGCTACATAATTATAGATAAGCTAACCATTTTTCCCATTAAAGATATGTTTTTTTCTTGTTTTTAAATTGTTTAATAACTATCCTATTTCATTTTGAGAAGCAAAATAATATAAAGACCAAACATACAGTGGTTAAATATTTCTAAACAAGGGAACTTATAGAAAAAAACATACAACTGTAAGAAAATTAAGTATTCATTCTTTCATTATATTTATGAAAATAATCAAGTATTTAATTTGTATGTTATTAATATTTATGGAGTGTTCCAAGCATTAAGAATTTGAGAAAAGTTTAGCATCTGAATATACTCTGAGGAAGGTTGAATAATATCCTGTGATATCCCTGACTAATATCATACCACATATTTTAGTTTTGGTTTATTTAGAAGAGATCCTAGATCAAGGTGGTTTTAGGCCATTGCTGTCACAGGGATAGTAGCTTCAATTGCTAGAAGTCTCTGGATCTCATCTAAGAAAGTGTTTTCTAAAAACAGTCTAAAATTCATGTCATATGAGCAGTGATCATGAGGTCCCCAATGACATGTCACTTTTTAATCAACAGAAATTATAGCAAAAGCAAACTGCACTCAGATGGAATTACTAACAAGGCATCACAAGAAAAAGATCTCAGTAGTGATTTTAATCAAGTGCAGTGGGATATATTAGCTTGTCACAAGTATATATTATATACAGCATTGATTTAAAGTTGAAAAATCCATTCAGAAGAGTAACTAGGCCACTATATTGAATCTAGACAAGCATAGTTTAATTATAAAACTTGGACATTTTTGGAAAAGAATATAATGTGTTTAAATAGTATCTTATCATGAGATAAGAATTCCTAAATCATTGGTCATTCCAAAAAAGCCTACCTACGTAACCTGAGGTAACCTCTGATAAATTTACAGTGTCTCAGAATTATTTATCAGTTCCTGACAGTCCCTTGGTTTTATATTTCCAATGCAGTAATCTTTTCTGTACATGGAATATTGTTGTTGCTGATGTGCCCTGTGTGAAATGTCTGAGGCATCAGATCTATGGATCATAGTAACACATATCACCCTCACTAAACTAGGTGCAGACTCATTACCAAACCTGTAAAAACCCATACATGGACTTATATCATTATTAACTCCAAGAGAAAAGATATGTCACCCTTTTATGTTAGCAATTTTACACTTTTACTATAATATACTACTATAGTGAAGTGAACTACAGTGTGTTTCAGGAAAATATTCAAAAATCTTCCATAATGTTTTAAATTTTGATTTATTTCAGTAATTTTAGCCTCACAGAATTTTCAGTGCTTAGCCCACTAATAATTAAACTTAGAATATTTCTGTGAATACAGAAAAATCTTTAAATAATCAAATAAGTTTTACCAAGGCGTAGCTATGTGATAATCACAAATTTATGTAGAAAAAAATGTGCCTAATGTGCTTTATGTTTAGATATTTTACTGTTTTCTGAAAGCAAGCCAAATATTTATTATGAAATACAACCATTTCTGAAGTGAGATATAGCAGCTGCTTTTATACTTCAGCAGTTCCAAATGGAGCTTGATAACTCTACAGTAAGGTAAAAGACTGTAAGAAATCTGAGAACATCATCAGTTTGACCTTCCAGTTCCTACTTGTATAAAAACCAAGTGCTCTTAAATTCCTTTTCATGCCATTACACCAATAAAAATTTATTCTTAGACTTATATAGAATGTAAAACATAAATTCTTAGATTCAATCATGAGTGTTTTAAAGTGTTTTAATGATATGTGTCCTAATTCCTGAATGCTGAATTAGATATTTATATGTTGTTTGACTGATATAGATGTGAGAATCAAAGAACTTGAAGAAAGCTAAAAAGTAACTTACTTACATGCTGGTCTTTCACATTTGTGCTTTTGACTTTTCCACATTCACCCCCCAAACCCATGGTAGTAATAGTTAAATATAAGAAGGAAAAATGGGAAAGACATAGCTCTACAGGAAAACATTGTAAACATCTCTGTGAACTAGAAATGAAAGAGACATATAAAATAGTAAGCAGGACTGAACTTGTGGACTGTAATTTAGATATCAGAAAGATGACAAACACAGTTGGTAGAACAAGTTTTGTGAGGAAACAGATACTGAAGGTGCCCCACATGGGAGAACTCAGAGAAATAAAAATGTAAAAAATACATGTTTTTAAATATTTGTCAATTAGAAATTTAAGCTGGGCAGGGTGGGCACACATTTGTAATCCCAGCAGTTCCAAAGGCTGAGGCAGAAGGATTGCAAGTGGAAAGCCAGCCTCACCAACTTAATGATGCCTTATGCAATTCAGTGAGACCCTGTCTCAAAATAATAAATAAAAAGGGCAAGGGATGTGACTCAGTGGCTAAGTGCCCCTGGGTTCAACAACAAAAAGGATTAAAAATATAAATCACTCAAATTCAACAATAGCAGAGTTATGTGAAAAATAACCAATTAGAAACTTTGGAAATGAAACAATAAAAAACAAAACAAAAATCTGGGTACATTAAACTCTAGATGTGCCAAGTCAAAGAGAGAGTGAATGAAGTTGACAAAAGGGAACAGTAATTTATCCAGAAACCAATATAAAGAGATAGAGAACACAAATTGATAAAACAATTTAAAAATTAAGAGGATATTCTATATGATCTTGGTTCAATTTGAATAGTTCATATATGTCTAGAAATGTTTCACTATCTTCTAGATTTTCAAAACCATTCCTAATGATCCTCTGGATTTCAGAAATGTCTATAATGTTACAAACTTTTTCATTTCTAATTTTGTTCATTCAGGTATTCTCTCTCTTCCATTGGTTAGTTTGGCTAGTGGTTTATCAATTTGCTTATCTTTTCAAAGGACTAGCTCTTCATTGCATTAATCCTTTTTTTTATATTCTAAATTTCAGTATACTGTAGCTATACATGTATAGCAATGTTTATATCACAATTCACAATAGTCATAGCCAAGTTATAGAACCAGACTAGGTGCCTGTCAACAGATGAATAGATTTATTAAAAAAAAAAAAAAAAAGATATATACAGTGGATTTTTACTACGCCATAAAGAAGAGCAAAATTATTGCATTTGCTGGTAAATGAAATATACTAGACTCAGAAAATCAAAGATCAAATGATTTCTTTCATACGAGGGAGCTAGAGAGGAATAAGGAGATACAAACAGAAAGGAAGTCAGTGGTGTAGAAGAAGCAGACTCAGAAGGAAGGAGGAGAGATGGGAGAAAGAAGGAACTACAGAATGAAATTGACCAAATATACTATGTACATATATGAATATACCACAGTGAATTCCATCTTTATGAATGTCTATAAAGCACTAACTACAGAAAGAATAAATGAATAAATAGAAAAAGCAAAGAAAGAAACCATTCCAAACAAACCAAAAGACCTCAACAACAATATCCATTGTCACCACAGTGGAGAAAATTTCAAAGAAGGAATTTAGAAAATTTATAGTTACATTGATCTGTGAGGTAAAAGACAATGTGAGGAGTGAAATCAGAGAGAAAATACAGGAAGTGAAAGATCAGTAAAGAGAGATTCTGAAAAAGAAACAACTCCTCAAAATGAAGGAATCAATAAACCAAATTTAAAATTCAATGGAAAGTATCACCCACAGAGTAGCCCACGTGGAAGATAAAGTTTTGGGCAACAAAAGACAAAATATCTTCACAACACAGTTGACCATGGAGAAAAGATGTTAAGAGACCATGAACAGAATTTTCAAGAAATGTAGGGATAACATGAAAAAGCCAAATTTAAGATTCATTGGGGTAGATGAATGCACTGAAATAGAAACTAAAGGAATGCACAATTTTTCAATGAAAAAATATCAGAATATTTTCCAAATCTTAAAAATGAAATGGAAGATCAAATACAGGAGGTATACAGGACTCCAAATATACAAAATTACAACAAACACACCAGGGCACATTATTATGAAAATGCCTAACATAAAGAATAAAGATAGAAGTTTAAAAGCTGCTGGAGAAAAATGACAGGTCACATGTAGAAGTAAACCATTCCAGGTTTCAGCTGATTTCTCAATTCAGACCCTTGAAGCTAGGAGGTCTTGGAATAATATATACTAAGCTCTGGAAGAAAATGAATGCCAACCAAAAATACTGTACCCAGCAAAATTAAACTTCAAAATTCAAGATGGAATTAAAACCTTCCATGATCAACAAAAGTTAAAAGAATTCACAACTACAAAACGTGTACTAGAAAACACTCAATAAAATATTTCATGAAGAAGAAATGAAAACCAGCAGAAAGAGGAACTACACTAGAAGATGCAATCAAAGGAGAAACTAATACAAATTAAAAATTAGAAACAAATCAAAATGACAAGAAATATGCATTTCTCATTAGTAATACTGAATTTAAGTGGCCTAAACTTATCAATCAAAAGACATAGACTGGCAGATTGGATTAAAAATCTAGGCCCAACAATATGCTGTCTCCAAGAAACTCACCTCATAGGCATAGAAATTCACAGATGAAGGTGAAAGAATAGGAAAAAAATATTGTGCACATGGATCTTCTAAACAAGCAAGGATTTCTATTTTCATATCTGATAAAGTGGACTTCAAGCCAAAGTTAATCAGAAGAGAAAAAGATCATTTCATGCAGCTTAAGGGAATTATACAATAAGAACTAATAATCATAAGTACTTATGCCCCAAATAGTGGGAATCTACATACATCAAACAAACTCTTCTCAATATCAAGAATCAAATAGACCACAACATAATAATACTGGGTGGCTTTAACATGCTTCTCATCACTACGTAGATATTCCAAACAAAAACTAAACAAAGAAACTATAGAGCTAAATAATATAATCAACAATTTAAACATATAGAATATTTCATCCCCCAATACTGAATACACTGTCCTCATGATAGCAGCACATGGATCACTTTCTAAGACAGACCATATAAGAAGCCACAAAGCAAAGCTTAGTAAATACAAGATAATAGTTGCATTCTATCAGACCATAATGGAATGAAATTAGAAATGAACAATAAGATAAAAATAGAAGCTACTGTAATATATGGAAACTAAATAATACACTGTTGAATAATAAATGGATAGCAGAAGAAGTCAGAGGTGAAATTAAAAAGTACTTACAGGTAAATAAAAATAGTGATACAACATACCAAAATCTCTGGGACTGTTTGAGGGCAGTTCTAAGAGGAAAGTTCATTGTATTGAGCTCATTCATTAACAGAATAGAAAGACACAAAATAAATCTAACATAACATCTCAAGGCCCTAGAAAAAGAAAAACAAATCAATAGAAAGTCAGTAGAAGGCAGTTAATAATTAAAATCAGAGCCAAATCAATGTAATTTAAACAGAAAAAAAATTTAAAACATCGATTAAACAAAAAGCTGCTTTTTTGAAAAAATAAACAAAATTGATAAACACTTACCCTAGGTAACCAAAAGAAATATTTTAACTAAAATATTAAAATTTGTCATGAAAAAGGAAATATTCATGGATGCTACTGAAATACAGAGGATAATCAGAAACTATTTTGAAAATGTATACTCCAATGAATTAAAAATTCTTGAAGACATCGACATATGACCTACCCAGTTGAACCAGGAGGACATAGAATATTTAAACAGATGAATTTTCAGTAATGACATTGAAGACACCATCAAAAGCCTAGCAACAAAGAAAAGCCCAGGATCAGATGGATTCTTAGCTGAATTTTACCAGACCTTTAAAAAAATACTAACACCAATCCTCCTCAAATTATTCCATGAAATAGAAAAAGAGAGAACCCTTCCAAACTCATTCTATGAGGCTAGTATCACCCTGATACCAAAACCAGACAAAGATATCAAGAAAACTTCAAACCACTATCCTTGATGAACTAGATGAACTGTTTTTATTCTTTTTTTATTGGTTCTTTTTAGTTATATATGGCAGTAGAATATTATTCAACATATCATACATATGTGGAGTATAACTTTGTATTCTTGTGGTTGTATATGATGGGAAGTATACTGGTATGTATTCATATATGAACATAGGAAAATTATGTCCAGTTCATTCTATTGCCTTTCATATTCCCATCCCCCTCCCTGTCCAAAATTTGAACTTCCACTTCTCTGTCCTCACTGCCTATTGTGAATCAGTATCTGTATTATCAGAGAGACCATTTTTTTTATTTTTTTATTTTTCTCAAAAGTTGCATTTTAATACATGTTATCAAACATAACAGAAAAAAACAAATTTTCAGAAGCTTTACACACTATTCACTGAAAACATTTGTTGAGGCAAATAGAAAAAAAATTGTTACAATCATAATTTTTCTAACTTTGCACAAAATTATAAGCAGATTACATTCTTCATATTAAACATCTTTATATGCACTTTCAATGAACAGTGTGTGTATATATATATATATATATTTATAAATATTTTTTATCAACCATCTTTACTATACCCATTCCCCTTTCCTGCCCCCCGCCTCCCCCATGTCACGTCCAGTGTTTCTCTATTTCTCTTATGTTTCCCATTCCCACCTCCCTTATTCATCAGCATCCACTAATCAGAGAGACCATTCGGCATTTGGTTTTTTGGGATTGGCTTACTTCACTTAGCATAATGCTTTCC
>PVHX01009842.1:0-73646 GCA_004024805.1 Geosciurus inauris
TAAATGGAGAAAAATTGGAAGCATTCCCTCTAAAAACTGGAACAAGACAGGGATGCCCTCTCTCACCACTCTTATTCAATATAGTCCTTGAAACTCTAGCCAGAGCAATCAGACAGACGAAGGAAATTAAAGGGATACGAATAGGGAAAGAAGAACTCAAACTATCATTATTTGCAGATGACATGATTCTATACTTAGAGGACCCAAAAAGTTCCACCAGAAAACTTCTAGAACTGATAAATGAATTCAGTAAAATTGCAGGATATAAAATAAATATACATAAATCAAATGCATTTCTATACATCAGCAATGAATCCTCTGAAAGAGAAATTAGAAAAACTACTCCATTCGCAATAGCCTCCAAAAAAACAAAATATTTGGGAATCAATCTAACAAGAGAGGTGAAAGACCTCTACAATGAAAATTACAAGACACTAAAGAAAGAAATTGAAGAAGATCTTAGAAGATGGAAAAACCTCCCATGTTCCTGGATAGGCAGAATCAATATTATTAAAATGGCCATACTACCCAAAGCACTACACAGATTCAATGCAATCCCAATTAAAATCCCAAAGGCCTTTCTTATAGAAATAAAAAAGGCAATCATGAAATTCATTTGGAAAAATAAGAGACCCAGAATAGCCAAAGCTATCCTGAGCAAGAAGAGTGAAGCAGGAGGCATCACAATACCAGACCTTAAACTTTACTACAAAGCAATAATAACAAAAACGGCATGGTACTGGCACCAAAATAGACATGTAGATCAATGGTACAGAATAGAAGACACAGAGAGTAATGCACATAAATACAGCTATCTCATACTAGACAAAGGTGCCAAAAACATACATTGGAGAAAAGATAGTCTTTACAACAAATGGTGCTGGGAAAACTGGAAATCCATATGCAGTAAAATGAAACTAAACCCCTATCTCTCACCATGCACAAAACTCAACTCAAAGTGGATCAAGGACCTAGGAATTAGACCAGAGACCCTGCGTCTAATTGAGGAGAAAATAGGTCCAAATCTTCATCATGTGGGATTAGGCCCCGAATTCCTTAACAAGACACCTATAGCACAAGAAATAAAAGCAAGAATCAATAAATGGGACGGTCTCAAACTAAAAAGCTTCTTCTCAGCAAGAGAAACTATCAATGAAGTGAACAGAGAGCCTACATTCTGGGAGCAAATTTTTGCCACACGCACATCAGATAGAGCACTGATCTCCAGGATATATAAACAACTCAAAAAACTTAACACCAATAAAACAAACAACCCAATCAATAAATGGGCTAAGGAGCTGAATAGAAACCTCTCAGAAGATATACAATCAATAAACATATATATGAAGAAATGTTCAACGTCTCTAGCCATTAGAGAAATGCAAATCAAAACTACCCTCAGATTTCATCTCACTCCAGTCAGAATGGCAGCTATCCAAAATACCAGCAACAATAAGTGCTGGCGAGGATGTGGAGAAAAAGGTACACTTAAACATTGCTGGTGGGATTGCAAACTGGTGCAACCAATCTGGAAAGCAGTATGGAGACTGCTTAAAAAACTTGGAATGGAACCACCATTTGACCCATCTATCCTACTCCTTGGCCTATACCCTAAAGACTTAAAAATAGCACACTACAGTAAAGCAGCCACTTCAATGTTTATAGCAGCACAATTCACAATTGCAAAACTGTGGAAGCAACCCAGATGTCCTTCAATAGATGAATGGATAAAGAAACTGTGGTACATATACACAATGGTATATTATTCAGCAATAAAAGAGAATAAAATTATGGCATTTGCAGGCAAATGGATGGAATTGGAAAGCATTATGCTAAGTGAAGTAAGCCAACCCCAAAAAACCAAATGCCGAATGTTCTCTCTGATTAGTGATACATAAGGGAGGTGGGAATAGGAAACATAAGAGAAATGGAGGAACTCTGGACGCGGCATGGGGGAGTTGGGGGGCGGGAAAGGGGAATGGGTATAGTAAAGATGGTTGATTGAGATCGTCATCACTACCCTTGGTGCATGTATGAAGACACAATTGGTGTGACTTTATCTGGTTTGCAACCAGAGAAATGGAAAAACTGAGCTCTATATATGTACTATGACTTGAAATGCAATTAAATAAACTAATAATAATAATAAAAAAAACATCCTAGGGTCTCTTTGCTGTTAGAGGAGCTCCTCCTTCCTCTTGTGAGGATGAGCCTTACATGAGCATGAAGCCTGTGGTGGCTTCTTCTTATCTGATCCCATTTTTCCCATCTACTCATCAGCAGTGTGGCATTGACTTGTGTTACAAAGATGCCACACCCAGATTACACAAAAGAGAGTTGACAGGGTAAAGAAAAACCCTTTTCACAGAAGTTTCCCCATCAGTCATTCAAAATAGAAATTTGTGCCACTACCAAGAATTATTGCTATACTGTTTGAAAAATCCAGGAGAGATTTTACATACCAGCATTGATATGCAAATTTTCTCTTATTCATTTATGTAACAAAATCAAACAATTAACATTTTGGAAAAGGAAAGTATTATTAAAATTGTAAACCAAGATCCTCTAATTTTGTTATAACCTGCATTTCTGTTTTGATGTCATTAGGCAAAAATGGGACTTCCTTCTCAATTGCTGAAATACGTGTTCTTTCTTTAAGAGAGCACACATTCTTTGATAGGGGGTATTCCAGTTTACACACACACAAACTCACAGGCACACATATATACAACTGTGCAGCCTGTGATTTCCTGATGTCTCGCACGAGCAGAAGGAAGGACCAGCATCTTAGGGCCAATGTTCATTCCATTTATGCTATCACCCCTGACTTAGCTCTTACTACTGTACACATGCTGGGGTCACAGGCTCCATATAATCCATTCAGTTCAGAGACAATAAGCCCTTGTTAAACATGGAACAGCCCATTTCAAACTCAAATGTTCTGAAAAAATAAGAATTCAATCCCATAATCAAAATATCAAAACAATCCTTCAAAAGTCCCCAAATGAACATTTCTTCACATTAAATACAATTTTGACTGTAGTAGAATACAAATACAACATGTTCACATGTACTAGTGCACAATGATTCACTTTATGAGTGAGAAAACAGGGTCAGAAAGATTTGTTGACCTTGAAAATTCTCAAACCATCTTTAGGCCCAGGGGACTTTCTACATCTCATGGCAGTGGTAAGAAATCTCATTATGACATTGAATGGAAACTTACATCACATAGCTGGCACAGCCACTGCTTTCTGTTGTACTAAGTCCTGGACAGAAGTTTCTTCCCAAAAATTCATTATGCTGCAAAGCCTAAAGCACAAGAAGAACAAGAAAAGGTAAATAGTTTTCAATTTCAAAAATTTTCCAAAAGCAAGGTGCAGATATACACACCTGTAATCCCAGATAGTGGAGAGGCTCAGGCAGGAGGATGGCAAGTTTGAGGCCAAACTAGGCAACTCAACTCAGTCATACCCCGTTTTAAAACAGAAAATAAAAAAATACTGGGAAAGTAACTCAGTGGTAAAGTGCTTGCCTAGCAAAGTGTGAGCCGTGAGTTCAATCCTTACAATTGAAAACAAAACAAAACAAAACCCAGTGGCCAAAAAATTATTTCATCTCAAGTTCACTCTTTATTATTTATTGCTTCTAAAAAAAAAAATTCCAAAGTTTCACTATCAAAACTTTGTCACAATACATCAACTAAAGAATTTTCTCTGGCAATCAAGAAGCTTAATGTTGGGATAAAGGGAGATATATGGTTATATTATGCCATACTTCATTCCTTCTTTTCTTCCAATTTTATAACCCCATACACATTATAATTATAATAATACAATGGTGCTCAATGAACATTGTTCAAATATGGTAATGGTCTTTTCTTGTTTGTTTTTATCAAAACCAATTATAATTCTGGGAGTTAGAATCTTGGTTACACTGTGTTAGGTTACAGATAACTTTCTCTGAAATGGACTAACTTCCTAAAACCAGTATGGTTCTGAGTATTCCATGGTCTTTATTTGTCTTCTAATTTCCCTTACAGTACAAGCTATGTGTTCCAGTCTCCCATCCTTCATTTGTTTCCTTATTGAACTAAAACATAATGTTTTTCATTAATGAGTCCATCTTTCTCCTTCAACCTTTCTCCCCATTCTTCATCTTCCTCCAACAATGGTGTAACTGGGGAAACCCCAGAAAACTCCCTGACCCCACGATAACCAAGGCTAACAGGAAATACTCATGCATTGCTCCTGAAAGACAGTTCCTGGATAGGAGAGATTCATAGCTCCTGGCTGAGGAAATGAAAAGATTAGGCTTTCTTTTGGTTGTTCCCAGCCTGGGAACGCACTCACAATAACAGATGAAGACAACTTACCATATAGCCATAATAAGGAATGCTCAAGTACTGGAGCCATGAGAGCCAAGGCTTTACGGTTCCAAACTTCAGTGACATACCTAAGAAAACCTACAAAAAGCAAAACCTAAGAGTCAGAATGGTTCAGTGTTTTCTGGAGGACTTTTGGTTGAATCTCTCAAAAATTGGTGGGCAAGAAGGGCCAACTGTACTGACTAATTGAAAGACTCTTTCCAAGAACCTTACAATCTTCTAAACATTTCTGCTAGGACCAACTATTGAAATTTCTTCCACTTAATTCTAAACACTAATCTTAATCCTTTATGTATACCTTTGCAATAGCTACAACAGCTTATGATATTAAAGAAAGAACAATATAACTATCATCCATATTATGTATTTCACTTATTTGGAAGATCCTTAATTATCAAGAGGATATTCTCAACTTTCTCTATAACTGCATACAATGGAAGATTAGGAAGGGGGCTGGGATTGTTGTTCAGTGGTAGAGCACTTGCCTAGCATGTGTGAGGCACTGGGTTCGATTCTGAGCACTGCATATCAATAAATAAAATAAAGGTCAATTGACAATTAAAAAATTAAAAAAAAAAAGATTAGGAAGTACAGTCAATCCCTTGGTAGCCAACAGGGATTGGTTATAGGACCACTCTACCCCCACTCACAGCCTCAAAAATCCACAGATGATCATGCACATATTTTTAAAACACCATGGCATTCACATGTAATGCTGTATATTCTTCACGATTTAAATATGCACATCCTGTACATTTTAAATCATTTTAATATATCTTTTGGTGCCTAATACAACATGAAAACTTGGAAAATATATTATGATAAGAAAAGAAAAAATGTACATATATAATACAGACATAATTTTTGTTTTGAACAGTTTCTATTTCAGGTTGGTTGAATCTCTCAAAAATTGGTGGGCAAGAAGGGCCAACTGTACTGACTAATTGAATTATACTTCCATTATCTGTTCCCCTAATGAACCTGGAAATCTAGGAAAATCCAGAACAACCCTGAGCATCACATGCCCCTCTCCACTTCCATATATTGAAATTTGTTATTTCCAAGGGCTTGCACTCTCTATGACTTTAGGAGTAATTTGGAGTTCTGAATGAAGGTTTAAAGTAACTCAAAGCTTAGAACAGATAGAGAGCATAATGTGATGAAGTCCATCAGAAAATGTGGTTAATCCAATTAAAACTACTAGAAAGCAGTATTGCAATGGAGATGCCAGGAAGGGATGTGGGAGACACAAAAGAGACAGCTATGAGGTTCACATAGCACTTGTCCTAACTAATGTGAGGTACACTGGGATATGTAGAGCAAGGACAATGTTGTGGTGTATCTGCATATATTTAGACTTGACCTAACCAAGTACTTAGCATATAACACATCACTCAATGAAATGTGGTTTTATGACTGGTTTTAAAGTTCCATATAGAAACCTTTGCCTAACAATCAACAAAACATCAAATAAATCAAATAAACCATCTTTATTTATTGAAAGACATTTTATTTACTGGATGACAGTATAGGAACTATAAATAGCACTTACTGCTTTTTCAATGATATACATTGGTAGTTGCCAAATTCAGAAATGGAAAAATTATACTTTGGCAAGAGCTTATACTAATTATCTATCACTGAATGACATCTCTTCCTACTGTAGTAGAAAGGATGTGTGTATTAATAATCTAAGATCTCCAGTTTAGTTGATATCATATGGAGGAAATGTGGTAGCTAGTTCATCATTGCGAGTTGATTCATCATTGCGAGTGCAAACTTTAGGGGCATGTAAGATTAAAATTAAGTAACCATTAAAATAAAAGCAAAAGTATATTGATATACGAGATCCTTAGGAAACCGTAAAGTAAGTGATCTTGTACTGTAGGTTTGGGAATTTTCCATTATTTTCAAAACCGTCCTTTTGAAAATACAAGAGGCCCTCAAGTTAAGCTCCCCAGGCTGCACACTACTACACTTCTTAAGGAGCCTTACTTTGACCTAGAGAGTAGTGAATCCAACCAAACCACCTCTGTTGGTTAAACAGCTGGCAGTTCTCTAACACTAGCATGAAAGTCAAGCATAGAACTGTTCTTATAAGGGAACTGGCTAATCACAATTCTGGTTTCCAATTTATCATGGGTTCATAATATGAGGCTGCAGTTGTAGCTCAGTTGTAGTTCACTTGCCAAGCATGTATGAGACACTGAGCTGAATCCTCAGCGCCACATAAAAATAAATAAATAAAATAAAGGTATTTTGTCCATCTACAACTAAAAAAAATTGTAAAGGGTTTATAATATGTCACCAAGAAGTATTTTTAAAAGCTCATTAGTAAGTATATGATTAAAAGTTATAGTAACCACTAAAATGTTAAGAGGAAAGCTGGTACATTCTCTAAACACTATCTCAGTCTATGGTATCCTAAGAGCATCCAAGTCTGAAGTACAAAATCCTCAAAGCAAGTTTTACAGGACAGGTGAAGGAGCAAGAAGGGACAAAGGGGAAAAAAATCCCTCTCAGAGAAGTACAGTTTGCACTTACCAGCATAAAAGAAATATAGATAATCACAAGAAATGTCTTTGTGTCCATTACTTTCTCGCCTGCTCCTAGGACAAGTGCCATGGAACTGGTGCTATAAGCCACCAGCAAAACAATAGACATCGTGTAGAAAGCCCCTTCTTCTAGTTTCAATCCTTAAAAGGAAAAGAAAGGGTCAGTCCAGCTGCCTAGGTCTCCTTGTATTTGGGCTTGTTTATTATGCAAATAACATTACAACAATCTGATAAACGAATATCAGAATGGAGTCACCTACTAGCCAACTACCATAGGTCACAATTTCATTGTTTCCCTCCATGTAACCATGTACAGTTATCATACAGTTTTCTTTTTTACATTAACTGCAAAAGAAATTTTCCTTGTAACAACTATGCTCCTTTATGTGTAATTATGAACAATTTCTGAGTTGCTGAGCTGGAGAGAGACAGGCAACAAACATGGCCAAAGTCTACTATCTGAAGGGAATTTTTCAAAGCATATTCATGTTCCCAGACATATCCACATTCTCACTGTTTGCTGTAACTGCATTAGTGAAAAAACTGGGATTGGGTTTAATAATCTCATAGTGGTTTCAATACCTAGGGGAAGGGAGGTGTCTCTATAACCTAAGACCCTCTACACAAACACCACATGGCATTGCCATACAGAATGGGGCTAAGTTGCGTTTCTTAACATGATCTGTATCATACAGTCTGAAGATTTTTGAATAGCTGCAAGAACAAAAATCAGGGGTCTAGGAGCCTAGATTCTGTGACTAATTCTTTATGACATACATCTTATTGGTAAAATGAAAGGCTTAATTAAGCTCTAGTAGTGGTTATTACTTTGTAGCATGTTGTCAAAATAGATAATTCTGTTGTGTTTATGTGTGCGAGAGAGAGAGATGGAAATATTCATGTAATAAAACTGGGGGGAAACCTGAGAATAATGCACAAACACATCTGTCTATACCCACCAAACAAGTATTTTTATTAAATCCATAACCTCAGAACTCATCATCTTTCTCTCAACAGAGAAGGGGAGAGGGAGAGAATGTATGTGTATGTTGATTATTTATCCCTCTCAATATATCTCTTTAGATATTACCATCTGTATTTTATCTCCATATAGAGATATATGTAGAGAGATCCAGAGAAGAAATGTAGATAGATAGGCAATAAATATCCCAGCTCCTCCAAGTCTCATATAGTTTTATAAATTCTGTTCATGTTTATGTATGGCACACAAAATTTCTCAATACAATGTACTTTTATAAACAGTATTAAAGTTTGGCTGGGTCATTCACAGGGGCACATCCCTAAAAATACAGCTGCTCTGGAGACTGAGGCAAAAGGCTCGCAAGTTCAAAGCTAGCCTGGATACCAAATCAAGACCAAATTGTCTCAAACTAAAATAAAACCATAATGGTGGCTGGTGATATAATGGAGTAGCAGAGCACTTGCCCAGCACATTTATATCCTGGGTTCAAGCCCAAGTAAAACACACACAGACATACAAGTTTGTTTAGGAAAAGTCTGAAAAAAAATGCCCACATTTAGCAGCTATATTTGAGAGGGTATAATGCTTCCCTATCTTTTGGCTTGGTTTGTAATTTGGAGAAAGAGAAATTAAAAATTAGTATCACCTCATATCTAAGACTAAAGACACATCCTCTTTGCCTTATTACTTACCTAACATCAAGGATAGTAAAAAGGTAAATATACAGGTTGGCAAAATCCTTCTGGGTATTAAATCAGATAACAGTTTTCCAAAGAAGTAAGATGGCACTGTGTAGTATCCACTGATATATTCATGTCTACAGAAAGAAAAAAAAAGACGTATCAACATTCCAGATTAGTCCAAGAAAGCACATCTCAGATGAGATGCTGCTGCGCAGACTCCTGCTGCCACCAGGTCTAGCCTTGCAACCGCATACGGGCTCCAGGTTGACCCTCGAGGCCCTTCTCCATACAGATGCACCCTCCCTGGAGCATCAGCCTCATGAGGGTCTTGCTGGGACCCTCTCTCATGACAGCACCCCTCCTGCTGCCACCCACTCTGGCCCCACATCACCCTTCCAAGGACACAGCCTGCATCTCCTCCTTCTTCTCAAAGGCTCTGCTTCTTCTCTGAGGCTGGCTTTGCCTGAAAAGCAGCATCTGAAGAGCTAATCTCAGTGTACCAAAGGCTTTTCTTCTCCCCACTTCTGAGTGTGAAGAAGGTGACATTGTTATTCTCCAAGGCATCAGTGCAGCAGCATATCCCTAAACTCTTTTAACTTTGGCTACTTTCATATTAAAAACAGAAAGACTTCTTCCTAGAACACACAGCCCTGTCAGCTATTAAGCCTTCATCTTTTGTCTTCTGGCTCATTTTTCTCATAATCCTAAAACTCCTCTACTGTCTTCAACCTTTCCTTCTCTGATGATTCCTGTCCTTGGCACGTAAGTATGGGAAAATCTCTTCCATCTTCGAAAAACACAAGAGACAAACCCAGTCTTCTCTTTACCTTATGGTGGTCCTCTGGCTCTTCCCACTACTCTACCTACTGAGGTTACTCTTGGTTACATTCTCACTCAGCTTGACCCCTGCACCTCCAATTCACAGCTGACTCCACCACTTAATTTCTACCAAGCCTTTTAACCTTTTACTGTTAGAGTCATCTTGATGTGTTATTTGCTAAAAACAAAATAAAACAAAATCCCAGCCCCTCTGTTGCCCCTTTTTGTGAATGATTAGGACTTGCTGACCACACCCTCACCCTGAGACTCCCTTTTCTTTAGATAGCAGGCCCAACACACTCCTGATGTTCCACCCTAGTCCTGACTGCCTTCTCTCAGTTAATATTGATAATCTCATCACATGCTTCAAAAGCTCACATTTTGCATGATAAGTATATACAATTTATATTTTTCAATTAAACAAATAAAAAATAATAATAAAAGAAAAGAAAAATACTGGTATTCCCCAGGATCACATCCTTGGACATATTTGTGAGGTGACCAGTGTGACCAAAAGCTGTTAATGCACCATCTGGAAACAGAGACCTACTCACTTAAAGAGTTTCTTCTCAAGTTCAAATATCTCCCCAGCAGTCACACTGCTGAAACACTGGAAGACAGTCAGCACATAGAGTCCCCAGGCTCTGCCAGGACAGAACAAACAGAAGAACCACAGTCAAGTCAATGCTAGTAGGTCTGATTTCTACCCACAGAACTGATTCCACAAACAACGTAACATTAATTATATCTTTCTTTAAAAAGTATAGCACTGTTCTGGTTAAAACTGAGAGGTAAACATGACTCCATGAGGCCTCTCCCCTGTCACTATATCTCCACATGGGTACTCCTATAATTCCACATTATAGCGTTTTTTGAAATTCAAGGTGTTAGTTTACTCTGAACTAAATTGTGTTCACTAAAATTGATTTGAAGCAAAAACCCCCAATATGAAGGTATTAAGAAGTAGGTGACTTGAGAAGTAATAAAGTTAGAAGAGGTCATGAGAATAGAGACCCCAAGATTATTGTACTTATAAGAGGAAGAAACATCACAGCATACTCTGTCAGGAGAAGGTGCAGAGTTAAGGCAGCCATCTGCAAGAAAGAAAGCACTCTCCCAGGATCCTGATCCTGTTGGAATGGACCCCTGAGCTCAGATTTGCAGACTTAAGAACTGAGATAAAACAAACTTCTGTTGTTTAAGTCACCGATTCTACATTATTTGTTATGGCAGCCTAAGCTAATTCATAGGTTATAACAATACTATCACCTTTAATTTAACTAACAAAAATGCCAAATGTCAATTGTAATGTATGATAGAAAGACAAATAGAGCCTAAAATGGTTAAAATATTCAATAAGTCATGGGTTAATGCAGGGATATTCAACTTCATTAGTGAATTAATCCATTTGATAGATTAGTAATTTGAAAGGAATATGGTTGGTAACTGTAAGCAGGTGGGGCATGGCTACAGGAAGTAGGCTACTCAGATATTTCCTTTGGGCATTATATTTTGTCTCTGGCTTATCTATGTATATATGTATCTATCTATCTATGTATCTATGTATGTATGTATGTATGTATGTATCTATCTATCTATCTATCTATCTATCTATCTATCTATCTATCTATATCTTTTGCTATCTGGCTGCCATGAGATGAGCAGCAGCTTTCCTCTGCCTTGTCTTTCTGCTGTAATATTCTGTCTCATCCTGGGGCCCAAAGCAATGAACTCAGTTGACCATGGACTGAATCTCTGAAACTGTGAGCCAAAATAAACTTTTCCTTGTCTATGTTATTCTTTTGGAGTGTTTTGGTCATAGCAATGAAAAGATATCTAACTGTGTATTTTGTTTATTTTGGCTCATGGTTTCAGACGTTCAGTCTACCATCAGTTGAGTCCATAGCTCTGGACCACAAGGTGAGGCAACATCATGGCAGAAGGAGTGTTGCTCACAACATGGTAGCTAGAAAGAAAAGAAAGGAAAGGGGTAGTAGGGAAGATGTAATCTTTCAAGTGACACAGCTCCTCCAGCCATTCCCCACCTGCCTACAGTTACCATCCAGTTAGCCCATTCAAACTAAGATGTCTGATTAAGCTACCATTCTCACAATGCAATCATTTCACCACCAAATATTCCTACATTAACACAGGAACTTTGTGGGACACCTAATATTCCAATCATAACACCCTCAGCCCCCAAAAGTTCATGTCCATCTCACAATGTATAATGTATTTAGTTCATCTGCACGAGTCCCCATAGTTTTATCAGTTATAGCAATGCCCTAAAGTCAAAGTCCAACATCTCATTTGAGATTCAAGGAAAACTCTTAGCTGTGAGCCCCTGTAAAGGTCAAAAGAAAATTATAGATATCCAATATAAAATGGCACAGAGTAAATATTCCCATTCCAAAATGGAATATGGGCATAGAAAGAAAGCATGGAACCAAAAGAAGACCCAAACCCAGCCAGAAAAGCAGCTCCAAAAACTCCACTTACAGCATCTAAGATACATGGTGAGAGAGATATAATGGTGGTGAGATGTGATCTCCAAAAGGCTAGAGCAGCCATGACTGTTTGGCCTGGAGAGTTGTAGCACACATGGCCTCTCTGTTAGCCTGGCATTCTTGGTAGTCAGGAGCTTTTCTCAGCAGATAGTCCACACTACTGGCATCTTTTAACTCCTGTGGTCTCCATTCCATTCATCTTTACAGCTTCATTCATTGTCCTCTCAGGGGCATTCTTCAGGAATTCCAACCATCCTACACTTCACCCAGTCTCCCAGACCTTCCTTTGCAATCTCAGTTGAAAGGCTCTATGACCCTTTAACTAGAGCATCATGCATTCTGGCAGAACCATCAGTACATGGATGATGTCAAGGTCTGCTAGCATGTGCAGTAATTGCCCCCCTGGGATCATGGCTGTAGTAGCCTCTGAGTGCCTGGGCACCTGATCAATGTGAAATAATTTTTAGCTCTACTATGTGAGCAAGGTGTACCCACAAATCTCTTCTGAAAGGAATTTTTCCTTCTACATCCTTGAGCCTATAATTGGTGTAGTCTTATGAATTCCTGAGATATCTTCAAACTATCTTCCCTCCTATCTCTGTGTAAGTACTTAGCATCTCTTTAGTGGCTATAATCTCTTCAATAACCACAGTTTTCTTGGTCCGACTTTTACACAGTTTTCTGACCAAACTACAAGTTTAAAAGAATCTTCCTTCTCTATTTTGTGCTCCTTATTCTTATAATAAACCTGGCCAAAACCTGAGAGTAATCCACAACACTTCCTGAATGAATGCTGTACTGTTATGAAATTTCTTCCACCAGTTTAATTCATGCTTTACCTTTAAATTCAGCCTCACAGAAAATATGAGGACATGGACAAAACGTAGACAACTTATTTGTCATAATGTAACATGAATGGCCTCTAGTTCAATTCCCAAGAGAGTCCTCATTTCCCTCTGAAACCTCATGAACACAGTCCTTAATATCCATGTCCTATTGATATTTTGGTCTTCTGAATTTCCACCATAATAGCTCATTTAGCTGCTTACAATATTTTAAGACTTCTCCAGCTTGCATCTCCAAACTTTTCTAAACTCCTACCACAAACCATTTTCAAAGGCTTCTTAACTACATGGGCAAGTTAGGGCAGAATAATAGGGCAGAAAAATCCCTATTCCTGATATTGATTTTTGTGTTATTCAGCTTTGCATTACTGAGAACAAAATAAAGGAGGAAAAGTTTATTTGACTCATAGTTTCAGAGGTTTAGTCCATGGTCAGCAAAGTCCATTGCTCTAGATCCAAAGTGAGGCAGAAGATCATGGTGTAAGGGTGTGGTGAATGAGTGCCGCTTACTTCATCATGGCCAGAAGCAAAGAGAGAAAGGGAAAGGAGATTCAGGTATAATAAACTCTTCCAGGTCTTCCAGGGCACACTCTTCATTGACCTACCTCCTCTAGCCCCACCTGCCCACAGTTACCACCTATTTAGCCATTCAAACTAGGACGGACTGATTAGATTACAGCTCTCATAAGTCAATCTTTTAATCTCTGAACATTCCTGCATTAATATAGAAGCTTTTGGGGGATATCACATACCTAGACCATACACTAACACAGTTTTAAAGTGGAGTAATGAAAGCAAGACATGTGGAAAGAAAATGCAGACAACAGAGGGAACACTCACTCAGCTCATTACTAGAGACGTCAACCACACAACCATCCAAAAGCCTTTAATTATGCTTGACTAGGAAAGCCACCTTCCTGCAGGATTTCAAAGTATTCGAAAATGAAAGTGATCCTGATTAATAAGAGATTAATAACCCAGAAATATAAAAAAACTCCAACTCAACAACCATCCACAAACAATCCAATTTTAAAATGGACAAAGGACTTGTGCCTTTTACCAAAGATCTAGTGGGACTCTAACATTTAGAAAAAGACAAAGTAATAAAGTAATCTGGTGGGAATGTGGAGAAACTAGAACCCTTGTGTGCTGATAAGAATGTAACATGGTACAGCTACAGTGGAAGACAGCATGGCAATTCCTCAGAAAATTACCAGAATTACCATATGACCTAGCCCTTCCACTTCTGGATATCCACCTCAAAGACTGACAGCAGGGATTCAAAGATATATTTCCATGTTTATAGCTACATTATTCACAATAGCTCAAACCTGGAGGCAACCTAGATTTTCATCAGCAGATGAATGAGTAAACCAAATGTAATATATACATGTAATGAACTACTGTACAGACAGAAAAGCCAAATTCCAACACATGCTACATTTTGAATGAACACTGAGGACATCATGGTAAGGAAAATAAGTTAGTCATCAAAAGAGAAATATTATGAGTTCCATGTATATGAGGTTCCTAGAGTAGTCAAATTCAGAAACACAAAGTAGAATGGTGTTAGGTAGGTCTTAGGAGATGTAAGTATGGAAAGCTACTGTTTCATGGGTATTCCATTCAGGAAGATGAAAAAATAGTCTGGAGTTGGATGGTGGTGATACTTACACAATGTGAATGTACTTGATGCCACTGATGATACAGAATAAATGAGACAGAGACAAACCCACATAAATACAGTTATCTCATACTAGATAAAGGTATCAAAAACATTCATTGGAGAAAAGATAGCCTATCCAACAAATGGTGCTGGGAAAATTGGAGATCAATATGTAACAAAATGAAATTAAACCCCTGTCTCTCACTCTGCACAAAATTCAACTGAAAATGGACTTAGGCTCTAGAACAGAAGAATTTCTCCTGTGCCTACAGAAGAAAAAGTAGGCCCAAATCTTCACCATGTCAGCTTAGGAACTGACTTCCTTAATGAGGTTCCTAAAGCACAAGAATCAACAACTGGGATGGATTCAAACTAAAAAGCTTCTTCTCAGCAAAGGAAACAATCAAGAATGTGAAGAGAGAGCCTACAGAATGGGAGAAAATCTTTACCACATGCACCTTAGACAGAGCATTAATCTCCAGGATATATAAAGTACTGAAAAAACTTGACACCAATAATAATAATAATAATAATAACAATCAATAATTGGGCTAAGAAACTGAGCAGACACTTCACAGAAGAAATATGATCAATCAACAAATAATATGAAAAAATGTTCAACATCTCTAGCAGTTAGAGAAATACAAATCAAAACTACTCTAAGATTTCATCTCACCCAGTCGGAATGGCAATTATCAAGAATACAAGTTGACGAGGACATAAGGGAAAAGATACACTCACACATTGCTGGTGGGACTGCAAATTGGTACAACCAATTTGGAAAGCAGTATGGAGATTCCTTAGAAAACTTGGAATAGAACCACCATTTGACCCAGCTATCCCACTCCTTAGTTGATACCCAAAGAATTTAAAATCAGCATACTACAGTGATGCAGACACATCAATGTTTATAGTAGCTCAACTCACAATAGCTAAACTATGGAAGTAACCTAAGTGTCTTTCAACAGATGAATGGATAAAGAAAATGTAGTATATGCATACACAATGGAATATTACTCAGTCTTAACAAAGAATGAAATTATGGCATTTGCTGGTAAATGGATGGAGCTGGAGACTATCATGTTAAGTGAAATAAGCCAATCCCCAAAAAAACCAACGGCCGAATGTTTTCTCTGATATGTGGCCCCTAATTCACAATAAGCGGTCGGGGGAGGGTTAAGGATGAATAAAGTTATTTTGCATTAGGCAGAAGGGAGTAAAGAGAGGGAAAGGAATATAAGGTTATGAAAGATAGTAGAATGAATCTCATATTATTACTCTATGTTCATATATAACTACACAACATGTGTGATTCTACATCATGTACAACCAGAAGAATGAGAAGTTCTATTCCATTTATGTATGATGTGTCAAAGTGCATTCTACTGTTATGTATAACTAATTAGAACAAGTAAAAAAAATTTTAAAAAGAATGGTTAAAAGGCTAAAATCAGAGTTGTACATAGTTTTGTTCATAAATGCATCTGTTAAAAAGAAAGCTTATTCTTCCATTTGGTTTTATATGTACCAACTCAGACTACCCAGAATTAAACAGTAACTTTTACTTCCCATAAATTCAAATTCTTAAAGGATGTTCACCAGTTTGAAAAAAGTAACAGCATTTTCTCAAATAAAGACCCAAATTTACTTACCTATTCTGAATTTCAGTACAATCATTTTTTAGTACGAAGAAAGTGACACCTACACCCACTGTCAGAATGACTGTGGCAAACAGCTTATCAAAAAGAAAAATGAAAATAAAAAGAAAACAATTTCAATTAGAAGTAAAATTTTTGCACATCATTGATTATTGCAAGGAATGTGGCTACATAATCAAATCTCTCCATTCAGAGCAACACTTTAAACGGCTTGGCCAGAGTCCCTAGGAGACTAATCTTTGAGAGATTATAATCTTTGTAAAGCAACAGATATTTCAAAGAGTATACTGTTTATACACAGGTATTAACTAGAGTTGATAAGGCTACGCACTGTCCTATTATCTTCCTCAACTGACGTGAGATAGTGTTCTTTTGTCCTTTCCATTGGTTCTGTGGTGGTAGTTGATTATCACTCCTTAAGGTTTTTTGTTATTCTTAACCCCTGTAACACACAAAACACTAGTTTTTCCAGTTAGTTAGTCTGTTATTTATAAGGGAATCCATTTTACTGGTGGCTTATACAAAACATCATATATTATTAATGTGCTTTCGTAAATTAAATTGACAATTAAGGCATCTGTTATTTTGGGAGCTGATAGGACAACAGAGCAGATGATTCTGCAAGTTAAGATTCCTTTCAGTGTCAACCAGGCACTGCCACACAGGGTAGCAGAGTGTTGGAGACACCTGAGGAAGTCACTTGGGGAACAAACTTTTAGACTTGAACTGATCTCTCAAACTTTGTGCCAATAAACATGTAGTTTCATACTTTAAAAGCCTAAAAGATTTACCATCTGGCTCTTTCCTAAAAATCCTACTTCTATACTACATTACACCTTTTACAGACCTGAACAAGAGTTGTTCCTCTAACTTCAGGGAGCTACAAAGTTCTATCCTTCTTCTAGAAACTGCTACTTCTCTGACAATTGTCGGAATTCCTTTTGGGGAACTCAGTTCAGTAATGAGACAAATAGTTTGAGCCTGCAATCTCCAGACACTGAGCCTGACTCAATCCTGGTTTATTCCAAGTAGCTATGTTCTAATTATACCCTGCCCACAAGTGCCATATATATGTGTCTTGTACAAAACACGATAAACTACTTTTAGAAGCAAGTAGGAAAAACTTAATGTATGAATCACATTAAAGAATCAACTCATTACAGCTCACTGTTCCAAAATGGGCAGGTAGATGAATCTAAATCACCTGAGGTGTTTCCAATGACATCAATTTATTTTCTAAGAATAAAACTTGACCTTTGGTTGACAAGACACAAAATTGCCTGTGTTCTGACAGAAATGCCAATATCATAGGAATCAAAATATTTGGAGCAACTGACAGTATGATTCAAATGGGGATGTAGGGTCTCAGATATGCTCAGAAGGTTATGACTTAAATATGAAAACTACAGTGTACATGTAAAGTAGTTAGTAGTATTTCCTTAGTGCTAACAATATTCCATTTTTTAGTACTCAGCAGAAACTCAATGACTGATAATAAAATAACTGAAAATCCACCAGCAAATTGATTCCTTTATAAATAACAGACCAATGAACTGAGAGAACTAGTGTTTTGTGTGTTTCAGGGGTTAAGAATAATAAAAAGGAGTGATAATAGTACACTCTGAAATACCAATTGCTTTACAAAGATTAGAGTCTCTCAATGAGAAGGATCAATTATAAGGAACAACACTTTTCCTACAGTTTCTTCCCTCAGAAAGCGTACGGCCCAGACTTCCCTCAGGTGTATTAAATGTCACTAAATATCCCTCATTGCCTGATTTCAACTGCAAACCAACACTCTTCTATCAATGTCCTGCCCTCTCCCTCCCCTTCTCTACTGCTTCTCTGCTTTAAACTTTCTGCATAGTCCCTGCTGACATCTGAGATACTGTATATTTTATTTCTTTATTCAATATCATCTCTCTACCCTGATAAGAAAATAACTTCCATGAAGGCAGAGATTGTTATTTTTACTCACTTTGTTCACTACTATATTAGAGTCCCAAAATGCAGCAAGTGATTTGTATGCAAGTTGTGGAATGAATCAGTACATGAAGGTGGACAACTAAAAGAATACCCCAGATGTGACTGACATTGCTTTTAGCTTACATTAAAAAATTCTTTTTCTAGCCAAGCATGGTGGTTCACACCTATAATCTCAATAACTCGGGAGGCTGAAGCGGGAAGATTGCAAGTTCAAAGTCAGCCTCAGCAAATCAGTAAGGCCCTAAGCAACTTACAGAGACTTTGTTTCAAAATAAAAAATAAAAAGGGTTGGGAATGTGGCTCAGTGGTTAAGCCACCCTGGGTTCAATCCTTGATACACCCCCCAAATCTCTTCCTACTCAGATTATATATGATGTCTCTTCTAAACAACAAAAATTCTGAGAGTGTCATAGAAACCACTAAAAAAGTTTCCATAGCAAAAATTTAATTTTTACTTGTCCTGTTGACTATTTCCATATCCCCAATGAAGTCGGGACAAGTAAATGGAAGGATGGGTAGAAGATACACATAATCCTGAGGCAGATTATATCAGAACAAAACTCCTCCCACATGAGTATTTTACAGCACAATTACGAGTCTGCAGGTTACCTGACGTCCAGTGACCGAGGGGAAACCAAGCAAGTTTTTGAATGAACGCCAGAAAATCCATGCGAATTGATGAAAGAAGGAGGTGACATAGATCTCCCTAAAGGCTAACCTCCTGATATTCTGACCACCTGACAGATGCTCTAATTCAGCTTTTGTGCCTCTGTAGAAAGATGAGTTGGCGTAAAACTCAGCTAATGCTTCTATTACTGGTTTTTCTCTCTGGAAAAGTTGTTCAGTGTCCTTGGCTTTGGAATAAAAGTGGATAAAAAAGGGAAATATTATTAATAGATTTAACAACTAATTTAAAGTGGTTTTCTGTTTTCTGTTTCTTGGTTAACATCTTAATTCTAAAGCTTGAATATCGAAAATTACTAGCATTGTTATCACTTGACACATTGATAAACTTAGATAATTGACCTGACTTCTGTTATTATCTTATGGCTACAGCAAATTCACCGACATTTTCCTAACTGCGTGGACCCTAATTCTTAAAATATACTTCTTACCATACAGAGTTATATTTCTTAACATAAAAATCTGGTCTTTGATTATTACTACATTAAAATGCGTAAGTGTCAAGATTCTTATTTTTTAAATATTATAAAAATGAGTGCATTTATTTTTAATGGAAACTCCCTTTAAAACTAACAGAAACATGAGGCTGGAGTTGTGGCTCAGTGGTACAGTGCTTGCCTTGCACACGTGAGGCACTGGGTTCGATCCTCAGCACCACATACAAAATACATAAATAAATAAAAATAAAGGTTAAAATCTAAAATAAATAAATAAACTTTAAAAATGACAGTAACATATAAATATTCATTAATAAATTAAATAAAAAACATGCACAGCACTCATAGACAACAAAGTCTATCTGTTGACTGGTGTGACACCACCACATTAACCTGAATTCACGAAGTCATGTTTTAATGAGCCACCACATTGGTTTTTTTAAAAAATTTTTTAAATTGTTGATGGACTTTTATTTTATTTATTTTTATGTGGTGCTGAGGATCAATCCCAGTGCCTCACACATGCTAGGCAAGCATTCTACCACTGTGCTACAACCCCAGCCTGACCACATTGTTAAACTTTAACCAAACTGATCAGGCAAATATCTGTGATTCTAAGAGTTATACATACCTTCCTTTTCCTCCTCTCTGTTTATTATTGCAGGAGGGGTGTTTCCATGGATGATGAACAGGAAGAAGTCTGCAGGGTTTTGGTAGAGCTCACCAGAGTAACCTGAGAAAGAAGTCACCTAAGAATACAACCCAATGGTCTTAGAAAATAAAGAGGACTCACTTCCAGAAGGTGAGGGAAGTGAACGTAGGGAAAGAGAGTCTGACAACTTCTCCCTCATCTTCTTGCTCTCTTCTTCCTTAATTTATCCTTTCAGAACACCTTCATTAGTCTTCAACTATCATAAATCATGAAACCAAAAGAGATTTCAAAATGCCCTGATGCTTATCAGAACTTCATAAATCTAAAACTAAGTTCAAGAAAAAAAGTATTAAATAACTAAGTCCATTGTGCTGAGTTTAAGTACCAAATTCCATAATGGATGCATGTCAGCAACAAGTGTTTCTCCACCATCTAAATACAAAAGTCCAGATTATCATCTACCTGCCTGCAATAATTTTAAATATTCAACCAATCCTCAGAGCAGCGCTCTTGAGAGAACATGACCAGCACAGCACACCTGAACTCACCTCAACTTCTTGTGCCACAATCATCTGAACCTGACCTAAGGTCTGACTCTTAAATTAATCTACTCCGGATTCCCCAGAGCCATATATGGTTGATCATTTTTAAATGACAGAGATTAAATAAAAATTAAGATAAATAGCTAGTGAATATTTAAACTGTATATGAGATCATGGAGACACATCTATAATCATAACCAAATATCTCTAAAATGAAGCAGATTGTGTGAGCCATTTTTAAAAATCACATAATTCAACCTGAAACACAAACAACAAGGTAGCCCAGAAACATTGGCACATCAAAGTCAAGACTTAAGATCAGTCATTCTATTAACTAATAGGTCACTCAAACCCATTCAGGGCCTAGATCTGCAATCTAATGTTACCATAAAATAAAGTCCATGAGCCCTCATGAAGGCATAGCAAGATCACCTGCCAGGAGGAAAGCTGAAAAACCACAACCTGTTACATGGTCAAGAAGATAATAATATTGTGCCTTACCATAAATGTGCAATTGACAGAATAACTGTCTGTTGGTCCAACCAGTTAATCATTGAACTTTCAGAGAAAGAATGTCATAACTATGAAGCAGAACAAAAGCCCAGTAGAAACACATGCATGCATGCACACTCAAATACAAAAAGAGATCAACAGAATGAGCAAGCGATGCAAAATGAAGCAAAAGTTACCATCAAGCCAGGCATGGTAGCTCAAGCCTGTAATCCCGGCACTTAGGGAGGCTGACACAGGAAAATCACGAGTTCAAAGCCAGCCTCAGCAAAGGCGAGGCGCTAAGCACCTCAGTGAGACCCTGTCTCTACATAAAACACAAAATAGGGCTGGGATGTGGCTCAGTGGTCGAGTACCCCTGAGTTCAGTCCCCAGTACCAGAAAAAAAAAAAAAAGTTACCATCAAACTGACTGAAAATGTTTTACAGTGGTGGAACCCAAGGTGCATCTGCATGGAGATCAAGCAGCGCTCCTGTCGACCCCTCTGCTCTCCCCAGGAGTCTACGAATGAAGGATCTAATGCATGAAAAGGTCAACCACACCTGCTGATTCGAAGTACCCCAAAGCCTCCTGTGCAGGACCATGGTATATTAGTTTTCCTGAGGCTAATAAGGTGAGGCTGTCGAACAGCTTGAAGATGGAATAGCGGGGCTGCTGAATGGAGAAGATGATTGTTCGTCCACACTTAGACATCCTAAGCAAAAAGAGGAAAAATAACAAGCATTAAACATTTGATTCTTGTTAAATACTTCATTCCCATCATTAGACCATTTGCTTATAGCTCAACTTAATTTTCTCTTACAAACTTTTCATCTCATATTACCTGCATGATAGTTGGGGAACCTAAATTCCATGCTCTTATTAAGCTAGGGCTTCCAAAGAATGGTGCATCAGTATTCTAGAATCCAATAGAGTGTTCACTGACAATGCAGATTAATGGAATGTCTTCCCAGATATTGAACTGGAATTTCTAGGAGTTGGTACAGGGAGCCCATATTTTTAAAAATCATCCAAGTAATCTGTTAAGTACACTTATGTTTAAGAACTAATAATGAACTAAATACTCAAACAAAGGTCCTATGCCCCTATTCTTTGACCATTTCAATCTTCTCTCTTTTTAGGATTGTTTTTCATTTTGCTCTGACAATATAATTAAAAACCCTGGCAGCTTATAATATTTGTACTAAATGCTTTAAAGATAACCTCATTTCAATTTTACACTATTGTTTTTAAGGCAGTCACAATATTATTATTTCCTTCCTTTTACAGATATGAAATAAAATTCAAGTAACTGGCCGAGGGCTCACAGTTACTAATAAAGATTTGAACTCTGGTCCTATTTCATGGTAAAAAAAGAAAAGGCTAAACTACTTTTTCATAGGAATTATAAATAATGTGCACAGAAAACAAAGGCCAAAAACACTGCTACAAACTGCTATTGAAATATTTTACAAGAAGAATCACTTTAATTTATGCATTTAATAGCCACCTAGTATACACTAGAAGAGTGTGTTCTGCCTCAAAGAGAATCAGGACATAAGAATAATAATATAAATACAATGTGGAACAGAATTAACTAAGGTTTCTTGTGATCAAAACAGAAGACTTATAATCCAATCTAAAGATGATATAAGTAGAATATTGAAAGGCCCAACAGGAGTGGTTAGCTAAGAAGAGAAAAGCAGGCATGGTAGGAGAACAAGGTGTACCAAGTGTGAAATAAAAAGATCTCATTGGGAAAGTACAGTTAGAAGCTCAGTGTTAAGGGCTAAGTGGTGTGTGTGTGTGTGTGTGTGTGTGTGTGTGTGTGTGTGTGAATGTAAGCTGATATTGGAAGAGGAAGATAACTAAAGTGACTACAGAAAGAGCAGAACAGGCCCATGATGAACCCTCACTCCTCCTCTATGTCCTTCTTCCTGGTGTTCTGCTTCACCTCATATTCAAAGAAATGAAGTCAATTGAATATGGACTGAACCTTTGAAACAGTGAGCCCCAAAAGCCTTTTTCTCCTCTAAGTTGATTTTGTTGAGTATTTTGGCCAAAATTATGTAAACCTGACTAGCACAGAACTCTTGGGGTTTTGAATATATGTACTCAAACAGAAACAGCATTACTTACAGATCTATGTTTATATATTTTTTTTGTTGGAAATATAAACATATGAGCTAGAGTGTAGCTCACTGGTAGAGCTGGTGCTTAGCATGTGCAAAGCCATTGGTTGGATCCCCAGCACACACACATATATACACATCACACTAGTATTTCCTAGTTCTGTCTACTAAGGGTATAGAAATAACGCCACTCTGGTAACAGGGAGCACACTAGGAAACCAGATATTAGCTTCTGAATATTAACTACACCAGACAGAACCAGGGCCCCCGGAATAAACAGCTCTTACAGGAAATACACGATGAACCTTGAATATTATAGTGACCAAGAAGTAAAGAATTGCTAGAAGAAGATTAGGGGAATATTAAAAAACAAATACAAAAAACCGAAAGCCACATTGAAGTGGATTCCATTGGCCAATCAGGAATAATTTGATCATTAAAATAGTGAACAACAGATTAACTCATTGTGTCAAATGGAAAATGAATAAGGAAAGAGAGAAATTTCTTCCTTTCTCAAAATGTCAACAATTGCATGTTGGGCAACTACCATAAGAGCAGGCATTATTGGTTTATGCTAAAACTGCTGGGAAGAGATTCGATAAGGAATAGAGTATAGACATAATAGCTAAGTTACTTCCCAGAAAAACAGTAATCAATTACAATGGACATGAATAGTAATTTTGCAGCAGAGAAGCCCAGCAGGCACCAATATGATAGAGATTCATACCACCTGAGGTATGTGTAGCCCTGGGTGTATTGTTCAGAGAATGCAGCAGGATTTCATGGTTGAAATCAGCTCATGGAAGACAAGGATGGTCCTAGCCAGGGGTCACTCCACAGAATGGACTAAGAATTGCAAGGACATGACAGGGAGTGACTAAGGAACTCTTCTAGATTCGAGGAAAAAATTAGGAAAACCAGAAAAAGCCTGTTTCTGCTAAGGATCTTGAGACACAAAGGAAACTGAGATGGCTCTTCTCACCACCTCACCATGAGCATCCTGGTCCAGGCCCCATCCGGCCTCAGCAGCTCCTTCCCAGTGTCCTTCACTCACCCTTGTCCAATGCACAACCTTCCCCATAGGCACTGCTCTATTCTGCCACTCTCAAAATGCTCTCATGTTCCGTAGATACAGGAAAAGCCACTTGTCTTACAATGCCCTTCAAGGACAAAGTAATCTGCCACAAACCCGACTCTACCTCATATTATATTCTAATTGATGGGTTGAATTGTGGTTTCCTTAAAACCCATACATGAAAGTCTTAACACCCTGTATCCCAGAAGGTGGCTACATTTAGAGATAGTGTCTTTAAAGAGGTCATTAAGATTAAACAAGGTCATTGAGTGGTGGCTTCTCCTCTCTCTGTGTCCAGTTAAGACAGATTAGAACAAAGACACAGAGGGAGAAGATGGCCATCTACAAGCCAAAGAAAGAGAACTTGGAAGAAACAATCCTGTGGATCCCTTGATCTCAAATTCCAGACTCCAGAGCTAAAAGCAAAGTGATTTCTGTTGCTCAGCCCCATCCTATGGTATTGTCATTATAGTACAGAAAACAACCTGCACTTGCCTTAGTCACTAGCTATTGTCTCTGGCCTTTCTGATGCTCCACACACATCAGGAATACTCTACCATGGGGCCACTGGCTACTCTCTCCAACCAGAACTCTCTTTTGTAGATTCTTTAGGCCTCGTTCCTCTGCTCCAGCTCACATAAAACATGTTTGTGGTCTTCATGCTGTTTAGAAGAGCTCCCTGCCCCCACCTTAGCCTTCCTTCCCCAAGCTCTTGTTTCATCTTTCTTATTAATAATTCTTTGTTAATTGACTGTTTTTCTCTAACAAAGAAGAAAGAAATCCTGCAATTTACTTCAGAATCCCCTGCACTAAGAACACCTGTACATAGAAGTGATTGAAAATAGAAAAAAAAAATTCCCATAACATTTACCTTTTCAGGAGCAAAAAGACATGATTTGCAGTGCTTGGGTTTAAATCAATTGTTGGCTCATCCAGGAACAAGATGGAAGGATTAGTGATCAGCTCCACAGCTATACTAGTCCTTTTTCTTAATTCTCTAGGTCTAACCTAAAACATAGATTATTATCATTACCAACAGAAACTACCAAAGTCACTCTCTTTTGTTGAACTAACCTGGGCCAGCCCTGCTAGAGAAACTTTAATGTCATTATCCTCATGATTTTGAACAGCAAGTAAATAGACCCCTGAGAGAAAGAGGAGGTTTCTCTTTTACTGGATGAGTAAACTGAGGCTCAGGACAGAGCTCTACATAGCTAGACCTGATAGAAAGTCCAGGCTTTTAATACTTCTATTCTTATCAAGTCAAATATTTAGTTGTAAGACAGTACCTTAGAACACTAAGGCAGATGGCCCTGCCATAGTGAAATCGCAGTATAAAGCAGAGATAAAGACAGAAGAGGAAAAGGAGAGGCATCACTAATAATTGATGAGTCTTCTGTCAATGCCCTCACCCCACTACATCCACCAAAGTTCCCCGGTGCATTTACAAGAAGAGGGTGAACTTGGAGCATTCACTTTCTTTTCTATCATATTTGTTTCATTTTAATCACCACAAGGCTTTCCCTAACTCACCACGAAATTCCTCATTCATTCTTTAGGATAAATCCATTTAATGGGATATTCCACCCAGCAACTGGCTCAATATTTTCAACAAGTGTCATTGTTCATGGCTAGAAGATTAGGAAGGTTTAGGAGAGGCAGGAACTGGGCAACAATTGTGAAATTGAGAGTCTCCAAAGAGATAGTATTCAAATGCTACTCATGGCCCTTGATTGGATTCTATCAATGGCTGAACTTTAACATTTGGAGGTAACTTAGGAAATGTGAATGAAGATGAGCTTGATAATGCAGGTGCCATGAAGATATTGTTTGTTTTGTTAGCTGATAATGGTATTGGGGAAGGTAGGTAAATGTCTTTACTTTTTTCCTAATAAATATTTAAAGATATAATGTCACATAACTTTCTATAAAAAACTTCAGTAGGAAACAGCAGCTTTAATCATGAGAGATGTTAACAACTGAGACATCTACATGAATTGTTTTAGTAATCATACTATTATATGAATTGTCCAACAATCATGTTGTAGTAATCAAACTATCTTTTCAGCATTTTTGTTTAAAACATATAAAAGTAAAAAAAATCAAAATTATTTCAATCAGATATATGAATTTCAATAAGTCAGGCAGCCTCTGTATATTTTTCCTGGAAATCTAGTTGAGCACCTTAAGGCAGTGAGTGCTTAATGGTAAAGAATAGAGGGAAAAAAGCTACCGAAGTGGAAAGACAACATTAGTTCAATAAATAAAGCCAAAGTAATGACAACTCATTCAGTCACAAAGCAAAAAAAAATGTGGAAAATGTTATTTCAAGTATAGGGTTATTCAAACAAAAATGTATTTCACATAAAAGCTATAAGTATAGCTGGAAACAGCAGCCAGTAGAACCCTCTCCCCCCAGTCATTGTTTCCTCTATGAGGGGAGAAGTTACCTGGAGGAATGGAGGGACAAGAAAAGCTAAAACAGGGAGGACAAAAAGAAGAAAAGTTAATACAGAGACATCAAATGAGCCATGACTTGACAGTAAAGGTGGGGACATCTGCATGGAAAAAGCCACGGGAGGTGCACACACCACACTGGTCCCCACTTCATTCTTGGGATTTGACCATCTTTATGATTGTTTCCCCACTTAATTTCCCCCTCCACAGCATGCAACTAGTTACTTTTCTCATTGTTAAAGAAAGCAGCCACTTTTGATCACACTTACGATTAAGGGTCATATTATCCACACAGAGAATCCTTTTTCTGGCTGTGATTGATCAGTTTTTTTTCCCCCCACATTACCTTGCAATTTGCCACGTCATCCAGATCTAACTCTTCCATAATATCATTAACCCTCTCATTTTTTTCACGATTCGTCATAGTTGTTGGAAGTCGAAGAGCTGCTGCGAACTGTAAGTTTTCTCTTACTGTCAGGGTGTGCACCACAACATCATCCTTAAGACAAATGGTATTTGAATGAGACAGTCTTTTCTAAGACCATCACTCGGATGTATGTGACTTAATCCACAGAAGTAACATACCCAAGGTAACATTCTAGGTGATGGTGAACTTAACTCTGTGCAGTCACTCCACATATGGACAGCTACAGAGCCCAAGGCAATCATTTCATTCACAAATGCACACCCAGATGAAGTACATGTAATTATGATGACTCAGACCACACATTTTCACACTGCTTTGCACAATGGTTTACCAAAGGCTTCTTCTAGGGGAATCAGAAATTTGAAGGAAGGGCAAAAAGGGCAATAGCAGACACTTTGGGAAGTGACACAACAGCTAGATTGATATCACTGTCCTAAAAGGGTCATACTGCTGATCCTCTACCTTTCCATTTAATTACACTATAAATCTTATGGGATTCTATGAAGACCTACTGTAAAGGAAGATGGTTCCATGAGCATGCCATGTATTCATCTGGGAGTACACAAAATGACAGGCCAAGGTTCTTTCCCAGAAAAAGAGGAAACATAAAAATCAAACTCACTAATACTTACTCGTACCACATAACCTGAATCACATCTGAAACTGGCAGGTTGATTTACTCCATTTATCAAAACTTCTCCAGATAATCCACATGGATCTTTCCTTGCAGCTAAGATATCTAACAACCTATAAAAAGACAGATATTTTCTGGGTTATTTTTCTTCTTTCCACTCAGGTCATATCACTTAGTTACCTTGAATCCAAATTTTGTGCATTAGAAAATGGACTAGTCAAGAAGTGCATGGTTTAACTAAAATTTCATCTGTACCCATATAGGCACACAATTCTCACCTTCCTTTTCATTATATACTACAAAAAGCCCAAAAATAAAAATGCAAGAAAAATTTAGCTTATCCAGCACAGACCTCTCAAAGTGACCCCCTCCATGTCTGACCTTGGAGGATCCAACCCAGGCAATGTGCTCCTTTTTCTAAGATTTGTCTTCAATGAAACCTTCAGTTCCATTTCCCCACTTTTAATATTATCCCCTACTTTTACATCCCTATTGTTTTATAATATGGCCAACCACTTTGTGTCAATCACCTTTTATGCTGTGTTAGTGAAGCTGGCCTAATAAGACTCTCTGGTACTTGGGATAAGCTAGTCCAGCTGCATGTTATCCTCAGCACATAGGACCAGATTGGAAATGTATAGCAAAGGCTTAACCAACACCTGCTCTATAAAGTGCTTTATGTTGTTGGTTTTGGGGGGTTTTTTTTGGTACCAGGGATTTAACTCAGGGGCACTTGACCACTGAGCCACATCCCCAGCCCTGTTTTGTATTTTATTTAGAGACAGGGTCTCATTGAGTTGCTTAGTGCCTTGATTTTGCTGAGGCTGACTTTGAACTCGCAATCTCGCAATCCTCCTATCTCAGCCTCCCAAGCCACTGGGATTACAGGCATGCAGCACCACACCCAGCTATAAAGTGATTTTTTTCAAAGCACATAAAAATCGCACAGAAAAAGCTTACTTATATTTTGTTATACTCACGAAGATTTGCCTGCACCTGAGGGTCCCATGATGGCATTGAGCCCAGGTTTCATGATCCCACTGTAAATGCACACACCAAAAATGACTTATTGTTTTATTTTAAATGAACCTCTATTACTTTGCAGTTTGCACTGAATACACTCAAGAAAGTCTGATGAAACTGTAAACAGAAAACAAGTACCAAATCAAAGAAAAAAAAAAGAATCAATGATTAATAGAAGTTCAGCATATGAAAGATGTCAGTCACTAGTCAGTACCTGTAAGAAAAATGGCTAGGTCCCTCTAAATTCCTTTCATTTATTCTATAAATCACTTATCCCTTTGGGAAAATGATATATCCAAAAAAATTCCTTGAAATTGTCCTGGCAATATAGCTCAGTTGCACAGATAGCAGTTAGCATGCAGGTCATGGGTTCCATCTCCAGCAACAATATTAAAAGTTCCTTGAAATAAGTAACAGATTCTCTCCAGTAAAGTCAATGCCTCCTGTGTGAAAGTACCTGACAGCTACTGAAAATTGTTCAATGATTAGTATCTTCCATTCAACTCACTTGCTACCTAGTCAGTCCTAAACTAAGAAGGGTGAAATGAAGCTGGGTTAATAAGACTTTCTGGTCCTTGAGATAAGCTAGTCCAGCTGTGTGTTATCCCCAGCACATAGGACCAGATCGGAAATGTACAGCAAAGGCTTAACCAACACCTGCTCTGTAAAGTGGAGGGTTTTTTGTTTGTTTTCCGACTTGGAGACTCTAAGTAGTAGTGATGTCACTACTAGTATTTCATCAGACCAAAACCCAACATATCTTAAGTAGCAATGAAAAGCTAGGATGGCACACTCCAGAGGATAAGAAAGCATCACAGGTGCTTAACACCAAAGAAAAGCCTCAAGATAGATCAGTTCCTTCCTTGTTAAGTGTCCAAGAGCTGATGGGAAAATGCTCAGTGTAGAATGGGGAACATCACTTATCAGGAGATGTCATTTAAGAACATTCAGGTATAAGTAAATTTCCTACAAACTAGGCAGAGGCATGAGGGTAGTGAATATTCAGACAGAGTAGGCAGAAGGAAAAATATTACAGCAGGGCCACTGTGGGGACACAGGCACGATGAAACAGAGGCCTCATTTAGCCCATTCAGAATCCTGGTGTCTACATCCAGTCTCTCTTTAAAATTGTACAGAGGTCAAGATGTATTCTACACAGAAAATGGCATTTATACCACATGTAAGTTCAAAGCTAATAGCTACTTCATTCTCAGATGATGATTCTGACAGAGGCCAATCCCAGACTACCCAATTGTCATTTATGATGAATTTGCCAGTGCAACTTCCCCACAGTGCTCACATCCTAGAGGACCTTAGCATTCACTTGCCTGTGGTACCTGATCTGTCACAATAATACTATGGCTGCCAGGAGCTAAGGTGAAATGCACTTTTCACTTTGCTCACTGAGATACCTGTCACTGAAACATCGAAGGCAATGAGAATTCCATAACTGTGGAACAAACTTTAACAGAAAAATCACATATTCTTTTTTAAAAATTTTTTTTAGTTGATGGATTTTTATTTTATTCATTTATTATTTACATGTGGTGCTGAGGCTCAAACCCAGTGCCTCACACATGTTAGGCAAGCGCTCTACCACTGAGCTACAGCCCCAGCCCCCCACATATTCTTTAATAGCCTTTCACCTCCCAATGGGAAAACACACCAATGATTGGGTAAACTTCAAGGTGGATTCATCTATAATACTTGGTGCAACTTTTTTATTAATAGCTACCTTGTCTCTGCTGCTGAAATGACAAGAAACAAGTCTGATATTACTAAGGTTTCACTGCCAGAGGAGTTTTCCAGATTTTTATATACCTAGTCAAATAAAGACCAAGAGATCCTGAATTATTGCACCATAAACTGAACTTGGATGGGTTAAGACAAAGAAATTTGCTTGCTTTGACACTAAACTATAGCATTAACAGAAAACAATAATGTACAATCACAAATGCAAGGGTTTCAATTTAGAGCAGTGGCTAATACCACCTCCATGACACAACACAGCATTAAGTGTCTATGATGTACAGACAAGACACCTTCTATGACACTGGATAGAGCTGAGAAGAAAATAAGCAGAAAAACAAAAAGAAAAAAAAATTCCACCCCTCTCAGAGTTTACATTCTAGTCAAGGAAACAGCAACACTGCAGCTGCTCACCTGTGTCTTCATAAACAGTGGTTTGGGACAGAACCAGCTTGTTGGGTTATATAGTATCTATATATGTTTCCATGCTAGAAAAATAGGTTTATTTTCAACACAGTTGAATGGCCCAAAAAGTTCCAAATAATTTATTATTTGGCCTTTCACAGAAAGGGTTTGCTGACCTCTGTTCTAGTATAAGTTCCACAATTCCTTGGTCTCCCTACCCTACCCTCTGCCCTCAACCCCCTCCCGGAACTAGAGATTGAGCCCAGGGCCTTGCACATGCTAGGCATGTGCTCTTCCACTGAACTATATCCCCAACCCCTTCCACCCTTCTTTCACATTTCAAAAGCCATTTCTAGCTGGGTGTGGAGGCCCATGCCTCCCAAGTCCTTGGGAGGATAAGGTAGGAGGATAGCATGTTTGAGGCCAACCCAGGAAACTTAGCAAGACCCTGTCTCTAGATAAAAAGAGCGGAAGATGTAGCTTGGTGGTAAAGAGATTGCATAGCATGCACAAGGCCCTGGCTTTGATCTCCAGAAAGAAAGAAGGGAAGGAAAGAAGGAAGGGAGGGAGGGAGGGAGGAAAGTCAGTCATGGCTCATTGTTGTTTATTTCTTTATGGTGTTTGTATACATTGATTCTCCTTATTCTACTGTAAAGACTGTGAACAAGAACTTGTCATACTGTCACCATTTTATCCTTCGTCCATTCCCATAAGTAACACACTAAATACTGAATGTGTGAAATACAACTTAGAAGGATTCCTGTCACATCTATCACATTTTAGTGAAAAGTGGTTAATTCTTTGGTTTGGTTTTGTTTGTGGAAAAGTGGGTCAATACCATTTCTGGAGCATAGCCCAGCTCTCTGTGCACACACTCACTCAACATATCCATTTTCTCAAACTCCATGATCCTGGAACTTTCAATTTAGGGTTACAAGTGGATTACAAAAAGGATTACCTTTAATCCTTTTTACAAAAAAAGGATTTTTTGTAAAATTTTTTGTAAAAATTTTTTTTTGTAAAAAATCCTTTTTACAAAAATTACAAAAAGGATTACCTTTTAATCCTTCTATAACACTGGGATAACATAGTGAAAATGCTCTAGTTTTGTGTATCCATTAGATTATAAAATTTCTGAGAACAGATGTCATATCCATCACTAGCAATTTGCACAATGCTATGTACCCAGCAAGCATTCAAAATTCAAATGAATTGCTACATTTTTGTAAAATTGGAGTTACTTTGAAGACAACAAAACAATCTTTTTGATAAAAAAGCAAACTCAAGAATATGAAACCATCCCATTATTATATACAATCTTTATATTTTAATAAGTCATTTAAAAAACAAATTCAACCCAGGCATAGTAGAGCATGCCTATAATCCCAGCTATTCAGGAAAATGAGTCAAGAGAATCACAAGTTTGAAGCCAACCTGGCTAAGAAAGTGAGAACTTGTCTCAATTGTTAAAAAATCAAACTGTTGGGGAGGTAGCTCAGTGTATAGTACTTGCCTAGCATCTTCAAGGCCAAGGATTTGATTCCCAGTACCACAAAAAGAAACACTTTTCAGTTAATTAATAAAAAGGAGTAGGAAACAATTTATTGAAAATATGTATATTCTGAATAAAAAGAAAATTTCATCACATTTATACTTGTGATTTGATGTTCAAACAATTTGTCAGTCATTTCTATTAGACTTGCCCTTCTGCTTTCTTTCTTAGTAGAAAGATGAAGGAAGTTCTGAGTAGAGGTATAATCAAACACCAGCACCCAGGAACACAGGCTGGGAAAAGGGGTGGGAGGAGAAAGGAAAAGCCAGAGGCTGGGCATATGAATATATTAGGATTAAGAGAACTGACTGAACAAATCAGTAAGTATAATAAGAACAAGAACAAGTTTTTTGAGCAAGTTTACAAACATGGAAATGTGAAAAGAATCTAAAGCATTCAATTGGAATTGGTACATTAATGAGAACTCATAGTTTTTAATCTATACAGAGAATTATAGAAAAGTATATATGGAAAACTCCCAGAGTGCTATGGGAGCAGTCACCTGCCACCCACCACTCCTCTTATCCCTCCTGGCCAGATCCATGTGCACATGCACACAGATGCAGTTCTTTTTAACAATGTTATAAATGTGTGTGTATGTGGATATGCATACATGTATTCCCTAGGTCTGTCCATTTAGAAGACCTAGGAGCAATGACACACCAATAGCAATGAGCATTCTAAAACCCCAGATGTTGGTTTGTGAATACCATCCTCCACAGGAATGGACATCAGCTCACTCCAGGTCTGGTAAGGTAATTATATGGTGAGTCTGGAACTTCTGAGATGGAACCCAGGGTCTTGTTCATGCTAGACAAGCTCTCTACCTCTGAACTACATCCCCAGCTACTTTTAAATTTTCTTTTGAGTCATGTTATCTCTAAGCTGCCAGGCTGGCCACAAATGTGTACTCCTTCTGCCTCAGCTTGCTAAGTAGCTGAAATTACAGGCCTCAAAGAATTGGGGGATAAATCAAAATAAAAATGGACAAAGGGAACTCACCTTGAAATATTTTTCACTGACCAAACCAGGAATAATAGGTGTATCAAGATAAATAACCATAACTGTGCATTAGTATTGAATGTTGTTGAATGAAATAGGAATTCTTGAGTCAATCCAGTAAATGAAAGAAAGGACCATTAATGAAGCTATTTCCTCTTATTAGAATGAAAACTATGAGATGATAAAAGATAAAATTACTACCACTGTGGTTGCTGATCCAGATAGCACTCATAAGTGGGAACTGAAGCTGGTGAGTTGCAGCTTAATGAGGAGCAGGATTCTGAAACATTGTTAGAGCATCTGCCCTTATAACACTAATAAAACACAAAGAGGAAAATGGTGGCATTATGGTGAAGATGACAGCAACAAAGCCAGGTGATAAATATTAACATTGACCACCTCCAGGTGATCAATATTACCAGGAGGGAGTTGGGAGAAAAAAATACCAGATTGTATCAGCCTGGAGAGACGAGATGTGGTGGTCAGTCACCTATATGAGGAGCAGGTGATGGGCAGCCCTCAGGACCACTCCTGCCTTCATTCTGAGGCTATATTTCCTCTCAGAGGCTGCCAGAAAATAACTGATTATACATAAAAGAGTCCTTGTTTCTGCAAACTAATTAGGAAGGAGTTAGTTAGTTAATTAGCTCTCAAATGATTGCCATAAAACTAATGGCAATGGATAGGGAGAGAGACACGGTGATGGGAGCCAATGCAGTGCAGTGTGGGCAGTCAGGAATCTGGTGAAAGATTAGGTTTGAAATCACTCAAAAATAAATGATTAATCTGAAAATATCCCAAATAGTATAATAAGTTTCCCTCATGATCGTAGGATATGTGCAGATCTACTGGAATACTGGAATAGATTTTTTTTTTTCCAGATAGATTGTCATCATTGGTGAGGGAAAGCCCAAGTGATGGGTATGGAGCCAAATGAAGCAAAAGAGACTTTTTTCATAAAGTGGGGAAATCTTTTGAAATTTTACAACCAGATAATTTCTTCTTCTTTAAAAGGAAAGGAAAACCAAAAAAAATCAAAGGAAAATCGAAATTCTCATGAACTTTTTTGGAATATGGTTATCATTTAGAATGGTGACATTGCTATCAAACACAAATCAAAGGTAAGATCATGAAAATAACCCTTCCCTGATTCCAGAGGCTCTACTTATTTGAACCCAGCAGACAACAGAAAGATTGGCAACATGGCAGACAAAAATGGATGACCCTTCTCAAGGGACTGTAAACCTGTGGTATATTTATGAATACCCATCCTTATTGTCCTTTTTACTGTAAAAATTGAAAGAATTGCAAGATATGACTATACTTTTTTAAGCCTTGGAAAGCACAAGATGATCATTTCCTCCTTTGCCAAGAAGTACACCATTCACACACACTCGATGTGAATCTTGATTAGAGGAGAGGGTTCATGGAGATGCTAACTAGGCTTTGCACACGATATGCACTTTACATCTATTCAAACCTTCCCATATTCAATTCCTGTTACTTTCTGCCTCTTTCACCACAAAAGCTGAAGGACCAACATTTTCTTGATTATGTTTCACAAAATGCTCTCAACAGTTCATTAGTCAATTCTATTGATTCATGTGACTGAAAATGATTTTTGCATCCACCATTCTTCTCCTTATTCTCCTAGTCAGAATGTAACCAACACAAGAAAGAGACAAGAAGACATGATGGCTGGTGTACAGCATGGAGAGAGTTCCAATGCTGCACAGTGCTCCTCGCCTCAGCCCAGTCATCATTCAGATCCTGATCATTTTGCTCTCACCCACCTGCAAATATATTGAATCCTCATCATTTCCTTGCCCTCTAAAGGAAGTTGACTCCTACTAACATAAAAGATCACAGTCACACACAAAACAAAACACTGAGAAAATAGGACAAATATCTGGTTCCATATACATCTATAGCTACACAGATTGAAGGCCTCTTGTAACCACCTTCCCATGCCTTGGAGAGTCTGAAAAGGTTGCTCACTTGCTCTGGGAATAACAATTTTCCCCCACTAAACAAATAAACAGAAAAGACACATAGGTTGTGCTATCTGAGCAAACTCAAATTCACTTCTAGTCACTGTGGAGGGAGATAATAGCCTTTGTTCTGCAGAAATGAGACAAACACTAACAACCCCAATATCTAGCATATGCAATCTAATCGAGATACCTGACAGTGAGATGGTTTTATAGTTATGCTCCTTTCTTTCCACACTTTAGTTCCCACTTCAAAACTAAATGACACATTAATTGTTGAGTTTCTCAAAAACATAATACAATCTTTTTTACAAAAAATTTGTTAGTTCCTTTCAAAGTTAAACATAGTTAACAAACGATCCAATCATTTCAGTCCTAGTTCATCCAAAAGGAAAGAAAGCATGTGTCTACATGTCTCTACAAAGACTTGTACACAAATGTTCACAGCAGCTTATTGGTTATAGGCAAAGCCTGTGAAGTTCATGATAGGTCAATAAAGTGATCTTTTAAAAAGTCCATGCACATACTTGATATTTGATAGTATTTCTTTCTCAACTGTTCTTCGTTGGAGCAGGAAGCCACACTTCCCTTGTACTCGATAGCAGATGTTATGAAAACTCAACACAGCTCCTTGAGTAATTGTCTCTCCGTCACTAGAGGTCATCTCAGGGAGGCCATTGGTGTGTCTTTGTAGCATTGGGATAACAATCTGGTCGTTATTGGAAGACATCTTCAGAGATTTTGCCTTCTGTAGAGAAAAAAGTGATAGTAAGTTACTGTCTACATAAACGAGATTCTAAATACTTGATAATAATACAATTAAAGCAAGACTGTCTTAAACTGGGCCGCAGTATGTAGATTCCTTTCGAATGAACAACCCACATCACTATGATAAGAACAACCTTAGAGCCTAAAATGGCAGGAGACACTATGAATACCTGCATTCCAATCAGATGTCAAATAAATTCTTAATAAGAGTGTGTAGTATGAAAATTACTCAAAACACATAAAGCAGGAAAAACAGGTACAGGCCGGACTTGTCTGGCCTGAAAGGCATATTACAACACAACTTTGTTTCAGGGACAGCCTATGTAATCATCATGTACCTCCTGTATTTTTTCTTTAATTTTAAAGTTTGTAACATTGTTATTACCAAACGGGACATAATCAAGCTATCAGTGACCGGAGAAAGTCTCTGAACGTATATGTTATGGTCCTTCAATCAACTAGGCAGATGTGTTGATTTGGATATAAAGTGTTTCTCAAAGGCCATGTGCTTAAAAGTTTGATGGCCTGTGGTGCTAGTGGAGGAAACTTTTGGACGTGGGGCCTGGCTGAAGGAGGCAGGTCACTAGAGGTGTATTCTGGGGAGGGCGGTTAATATCTTGTCCCCAGCTCCTTCTCTACTCTCTTTCACTCCTGACTTCCTGAAGGGATCAGTTTTCTTTCTCAATGCCCTTCTGCCACGATGTTTCTGCCCCATTGCAGTCCTAAAAGTAATGGAGCTAGCTGACCATGGAATGAAACCTCTGAAACCATGAGCCAAAAGAACCTTTCCCCCTGTAGGCTGAATTTTTGGGGTATTTTGTCACAGCAATGGAAATCTGAATAACATTGAAGGTATACTCCAAAATTATTTACATTTACCTAATCATTTCCTTAAGAGAAAACGTTTAAATTCTAGAAAGATTTAAAATTAAGTATGAAAATGACAAAGTCAAACCAATACTTAAACACCTCAAGACTTTAAAGCCAAAAACTAAATATTAAGTATATAAATGAATTTCTACATGTTTCATCAAACAACTTACAAAGGGCCCCTGACAAATATAACTAGAGTAAGACATTATGCTGAACTAAGTTCATGGAACTAAGTTCTATTTTTAAGAGCCAAAGTTATCCATGAAGAACTTCCTCTGTGCCAGTATTGGAGTAGCTGATCCAAACAAATCATCCTTGGAACAAAACAAAAGTAAACAAAAACATGAGAAGTGGCAACGTAACAGTGGTGTACGTCATGCGTTGAATATAAACCTCACTGCTCTGCCACTGGTGACTTATTTTAAAACTGACATTTTTGCCTGTAATCCCAGCACTTTGGGAGGCTGAGACAGGAGAATCACGAGTTCAAAGCCAGCTGCAGCAATGGCGAGGTGCTAAGCAACTCGGTGAGACCCTGTCTCTACATAAAACACAAAATAGGGCTGAGGACGTGGTTCAGTGGTCGAATACTCCTGAGTTCAATCCCCGGTACCAAAAAAACAAAAAACAAAAACAAAACCTGACATTTTTTCCCCTCCTTTTGTCTCTTTCACACTCTCAAACTATAGAAGAAGCAAGACTAACCCAATTCCTGTCCAAGACCAAGTTATCTGTCATTTGGCTCACCGAGCACAGGAATGAATGGATCTAGACTTCTGGGTTAGCACCAGTAGATCTAAGAAATGGCTCTCTCAAGGCAAAGAATAAAGTGTACTCCTATTAGGACACACCCACAGTTGAGACTGCATTTCTTTTTAATTTTTTTCCACATTTTTTATTGGTGCATTATAGTTGTACACAATGGTGGGATTTGTTGTTACATATTCATATATGCAAGCAATATAACAATATAATATAATTTGGCCACAATTACTCCTCAGCACCTCTTCGCTCCTTGGTCCTCCCACCCCTTGGTCCCTTTCTTCTACAGATCTCCCTTTGATTTCATGAGATCCACCCCCTACCTTTTTTTTCTTTTTTCCTCTCTAGCTTCCTCATATGAGTTTAACTTATTTTGCTTATTATAATGGATTTTAGTTCCATCTGTGTTCTTGCAAAGGACCTAATTTCATTTTTCCCTATGGTGGAATAAAACTCCATTGTGTATATATACCACATTTTCTTCATTCATCTCTTGATGGACACCTAGGCTTGTTCCCATTCAGCTATTACAAATTACGCTGCTGTAAATATGGGTATGCATGTATCACAACAGTATGATGACTTTAATTCTTTAAAATAAATACTGAGGAGTGGTATAGTGGGGTCATATGGTGGTTCCATGCTTAGTCTTTTGAGAAGCCTCCATACTGATTTCCATAGTGGTTGTAGAAATTTACAATCCCACCAACAATGTAATAGAGTTCCTTTTCCTCTGCATCCTATTAATCATTATTATTTGTATTGATGATTGCCATTCTGTTGGTGTAAGATGAAATCTCAGTGTAGTTTTGATTGGCATTTCCTGAAGTACTAATGATGTTAAACATTTTTTATATACTTGTTAGCCATTCATTTTTCTTTTTTTGAATAGTGTCTGTTTAATTCATTTGCCCATTTATTAACTGGGTTATTTGTTTATTTGGTATAAAGGTTTGAGTTCTTTATATATTGAGGATTTAATCCTCTATCAGAAGAGTAGTTAGCAAAGATTTTCTCCCCTTCTGTGGGTTTCCACTTCACATTCCTAATTGTTTCCTTTGCTGTGCATTGATGTCCTCCCATTAAGAAACTCTGCACATTCTTTCCTGAGCTTTAGGTGTGCTATTGAGAAAGTTGCTGTCTGTCCCTAAAAGCTGGAGTGTTGACCCCAGGAGTATAGTTTTTTCTAGGAGTAGCATAGTTTCTGTTCTAATTCCTAGGTCTTTGATCCATTTTGAGTTTATTTTTGTGCAGGGTAAGAAATAAGGGTCTAGATTCATCATTCTACATATGGATAAACAGTTTTCCCAGCACCATTTGTTTAAAAGGCTGTCTTTTCTCCAATGTACATTTTTGTCACTTTTGTGAAGGATAAGATGACTATATATGTGTGTATTTGTCTCTGTGTCTTCTGTTCCATTGGTCTATGTATCTGTTTTACACCAGGACCATACAGTTTTTCTTACTATAGCTCTGTAGTATAATTTTGAGTCAGGTATTATGATGCCACTATTATTGCTTTTTGGCTTAAAATTGCTTTGGAATTTCTGGATCTTTTATTCTTTCAAATGAATTTTAGAAAGATTTTTCCTAGTTGTATGAAGAAAGTCATTGGTATTTTGATGGAGACTGCATTGAATGTGTATATTGCTTTTGGAAGTAAGGCCATTTTAACAATATTAATTCTGCCTATCCATGAACATGGGAAGTCTTTCTATTTTCTGAGCTTTTCTTCAATGTTCTGTGGTTTTTATTGTAGAGGACTTTCACCTTTTTCATTAGATTCATTCCTAGGGTTTGTTTGTATGTTTGTTTGTTTTGAAACTACTGTGATTAGAATTGTTTCCCTGATTTCTTTCTCAGTAGATTTATTGTTGGAATATAGGAAAGCTGTTGCTTTGTAAGTTAATTTCGTAACCTCCTACTTTGCCTAATTTATTTATTAACTCTAGCAGTCTTTTGGTGGAGTTTTTTAATCTTCTAGTTATAGGATCATATCATCTGCAAACAGTGATATTTTGACTTCTTTCTTTCCTATTTTTATCCCTTTTATTTCATTCTCTTCCCTAATTGCTCTATCTAGAATTTCTAGTACTATGTTAAATAGGAGTGATTAGAGTGAACATCCTTGTCTTGTTCCAGATTTTAACAGATTTTAAATGCTTTCAGTTTTCCCCATTTACTATAAGGTTGGGTTTGGATATTTTTATATATAGTCTTTATAATGTTGATGTAGGTTCCTTCAATGTTTTTACCATGAATGGATGCCAAATTTTGTTAAAGGCCTTCTCTATATATATTGAGATGATGAAGTGAATTTTGTCCTTAATTCTATTTACATGATGAATTACATTTGTCAATTTGTGTATATTAAACCATCCTTGCATTTCAGGTTGCAATAAAACCAACTTGGTCATGATGTACAATCTTCTTAATATGTTGTTGAATGTAACTTGTTAATATTTTATTAAGTATTTTTGCATGTAAGTTCATCAGAGATATTGGTCTGTGGTTTTCTTTCTTTGATGTATCCTTATTCGGTTTTGGTATGAGTGTGAGATAGCTTCATAGAACAAATTTTGAAGTGTTCCATCCATTCTATTTCATGGAATAATTTCAAGAGTATTGGCATTAGTTCTTCTTTGAAGGTTTGGTAGAATTCAGCGGAGAATCCACCTGGTTCTGGGATTTTTTGTTGTCGTTTTTATTGGAATGATTTTTATTAAAGCTTCTATTTCATTACAGTTTATTGGTCTGCTTTAGGGTTTCTAGGTCCTCTGGATTCAGTTTTTACAGATTGTATTTGTTCAGAAATGTATACATTTCACCTAGGTTTTCCAATTTATTGGAGTATAAATTTTTAAAATAGTCCCTAATGATTCACTGGATTTCTGTGATGTCTATAATGATTTCCCCTTTTTCATCTCTAGTTTTATTAATTTGGATTTTCTCTCTTTTCCTTTTGGTTACTTTGGTAAGGGCTTATAAATCTTGTTTATCTTTTCAAAGAATCAACTCTTTCTTTCATTGATCCTTTGTATTTTTTTTATTCTCAAGTTCATTGATTTCAGCTCTGATCTTAATTATTTCTTTCCTTCTACTGGTTTTAGAATTGATGTATTCTTTTTCAAGGGCCTTCAGGTTCATCATTAGGTTGTTTATTTGGGATCTTTCTGACTTTCTTATGTAGGCACTCATATCTATAAGCTTCCCTCTTAGAACTGTCTTCTTAGTGTCCCAGAGGTTCTAGTATGTTGTATCACTATTCTCACTTGAGTCTAAGGATTTTTAAATTTTTCCCTTGATTTCTACTACCACCTATTCATCATTAGAAAGAGTACAGTCCAACTCCATGTGTTTATAGGTTTTTGTCATGTTGATTTGCAATTTCATTCCATTATGATGTAGAAATTATATTATATACATTATTGTGGGGGCTTGCCTTGAGATGGCACCAAGCAGCCACCTCAGGACTGACCACGCTGCCCTGAGAAAGCCACGTCTCCTCACTCTTATTGGCTGACCTCTGCTCCTGGGCCACCCTTAGCTGAGTAACCCTATACTGTTTCAGGTGGACAGCCTCCTTTCACATTCTTAACTTATAAACAGAACACCATTGGACCCTCTACCCTATATAAACCTGTGAACCCCCCCTCAATAAATAGTTCTTGCTTAGATGAGACTCCCCAACTCGTTTGTGGTGAATTCGGGCTGGGCGGCTTTGCCTTTCTCAGTCCGACCTTATCGGGGGTCTCCAAGGATCTCCTCCTCCCCACTGGCCGAGGGGGGAGACTGATACCTGGCTGGAGGAACCCCGATACATTATAATAATTATTATATTATAATTATGACAAGATGTAAGGAATTATATCTTAAATATATTGCATTTGCTAAGAGTTGCTTTGGCCTAAAAGTACAGCCTATTTTGAAGAAAGTTTGATGAGCCACTGAGAAGAAAGTGTGTTCAGCTCTTGTTGGATGAAATACTCTACAGATGATCTGTTAAATACATTTGATTTATTTTTCAAGTACATAGAATCTTTACCAAGTTCATGTTTGGATGACCTATCTAATGGTGAGAGAGGTGTGTAGAAATCACGCATTATTATTGTACTAGGGTCTACCTGAGACTTCAATTTGAATAGTGTCTCCTTTATGTAATTGGAAGTGTCCTAGAGTGATGGGCTTGCCTCTACGTATGACCTGACATTTTTCACTTAAGGCTTTTAAAACTCTTTTCTTCTGTATAATAGGCATTTTAATTATCATGTGCCATGAAGAAGTCCTTTTCTATCTTGTCTATTCAGCGTTCTGAATGCCTCCTGTATCTGGATGTCCATCTGTTATGAAGATTTGTAAACTTTTCCTGTTATTATTTTCTTGAAGAGTTTATCCATTCCATTAGCCTTCATCTCACACCCCTCCTCAATTGCATTGATTCTTAAATTTGGCCTCTTAATGTTTTCCCACAGTTCTTGTATATGCTGATCATGGTTATTTATTTTCTTTTCTATAATGCTGTCTGAATGTTCAAGGCTGGCCACTTTGTCTTCCAGATCTGAGATTATGCCTTCAGCATAGTCTACAATTAGAGAGGCTTTCAACTGCACATTTTATTTGATTTATTGTCTCTTTAATTTCTAATATTTGTTTGGTTTCTTTTTCAATATTTCTATCTCCTTATTGAATTTCTCATTCATATTCTGTAATGGATTCCTTAATTAATTCAGTTGTTTTTCTGTGTTCTCTTGGAATTCACTGCTCATTTTAATAATGATCCTCTTGAATTCCTTGTCTGATATGTTAGCCACTTCACAATCTTTGGTGTCAGTTGCCAGTAAACTATGAATTTTAGGAGGTGTTGTGTTAGCTTGTTTTTTTCATATTTCTTGCATTCTTGTATTATGTTTTATGCATATGTTGGGAGGGATTTCTCTTCCACTCTTATCTGTTGGCATTGTAGCTTTCACTTGCTACAGTGTCCTAGAGTGTTCTAGATTGAATCTCCTCTCATTGGTATTGTATCCGCAGTGTTTATTGTAATTCTTTCTGTTTTGCTGTAACCGTGAATGTCCATAGGTGGGGTCTAGGGCTCCAGCCCTAGAAATTTCTACTTGGGGCCTGTTCACTAGTTGGTTTTTGTCTCTTCTATTCTTTTATTAAAGTATACCTAAAAATTGAATGTTATTGTTTTTGAAGTAGATATTCTGTTTTTTGGTTGAATTTAGTTCAGCAGCAGTTTCTACCCTGTAAAACTGTAGTGCCCCTGTAGGTTCCTAGCACCTTACAGAATAGGAGGAAGCAAACAATAGCAATTACCAATGCAAACAATATACAGCTTTAAAATAAATACCTGGTTCCTACTATGACATCTACAACGTTAACTGCCATGAAATCAGAAATAGTGGGTTCAGAATTGCCAATAACAAAAACAATAAGTAACCATGAACTATCGGCATTAAAGCAAACAACAGTTGTGGACTGTGTTATCCACAGCAGTAATAAGTGCAACAGAATTAACGATGGGGGCAGGAGTTATGTAAACCAATTAGTTCTGAAAGGTGGTAAGTATATAGTTAGTCGAGAGGAAAAAAAAAAAATGCGATAGAAAGGTATAAAAGGGCTTGCAATTTCAAAAAGTGACCAGAGAGAATGCAGAAGAGATGTAGCAGGTGATGGTTGTAGGGAGGAGGTGAAAAAATAGAGGTAACAAAGTAACGGAAGAGAGAAAGAGAGAACCATGGAATTTTAGCTGTTAGCAGGAAAAGAAAAAAGAGAAATAGAAAACAATAAAAAAAAAAAAAACCAAATACACAAACCCCAAACCCTAACCCTCAAAAGACAAGGCAAGGAAAAATAAGTACATTTTAAAAATGCTAAAGTGAGAAACAAGAAACAAATACTATATGCATATTTGTCCATGAACCAATCAGCACAACTAACACACACACAAAAATAAAAAATAAAGAGGAAAATAAAAAAAGATTCTTAATGAAAACATGAAGGAATCATTTCCACTTAGGTATTCAAAATAATTTATGAGAACAGATTATCACTGTCTATACCTGACTATCTTTTTTTCCATTTTCCCTTGAACTATGTACTGAGAGTGGGGGGGGGGGGGTTGTTAACCCCTTCCTTTTTTTGTGTTGCTCTTTGAGCTGCCAGTTGGAGTGGCCTGACACTGAAGCTGGTTCAAATAAGTCTCCACTTCCCTTCTCACCAGTATGAGGTAGGATGGAGTGGGAAGTACTGTCAACTCGAGTTTTGTCTGCACAGACTAGAATGTTAAACTTCTAGGGTGGGGCTGTTGCAGAGTTCTATGATGGGAGTTCTGTCCGGTAGGGCTTAAGTCTAATCAGGCTTTAGGGGATTTTTGCATGGTGTATGCTCTGGAGAATTTAGGTCCCCACCATTGTGGATCTCTGTCAGGAGTTTGGATCTCAGGAGCCTCTCAAGAATTCTACTCATGGGGTATAGGAACCAATCCTCCACACTTTAACACAGCCTTCCCAGGCTTAGTCCCTGAGTGTATTCATATCCCCTTCTTCAGATTCCTGGCTCATTTCAACTGGTCATGTGAGATGTTATACTCAAAGGAGCAATGAGTTGATCCCCTTCACTTTTCTGACTTAAATACCCCTGGGTACTCTGAAAGTGAAACTACCTCTTTCACTCCCATTCTGCTAGGTACACCCTAGGCCACACAGTAAGTGCTTGCTGGAACAATGTGACAGTGTTTTCTATGATCTCCTGGCCCTGCAGCAGCAGCTGTAGTGTGGCCACCTGAAGATGGCTTTGCCTCTGCTCTCTGTAGCCAGTTGAGAAACAGAGCACTTTTCAAGCACCAGTGCACAATGCAGGCTCTGGATACACCAAGTTCAGGATGCTTTTCTGATCTCAGGTTTTTTCATATTAAATCTATCCATTGTGTTTCTGTCCGTGTTCTCCCTCCTCTGTGCCAACCAGCACTGCTGCCCCTGCTGCCAAAACCAGCTTGGCTCCAAAGTACTCATTCTTCTTTGTTTAATGTACCCAAATTTCTAAGTCTCCAAGACACTCTGTCAAATGTTAAGTTTTAGTGAAATATCTCATTCATCCACCCTGCTAAGAAGCAGTACTCCTGCTGCTTGGATCCTGAGCCATGGAGCAACTAGGAATATAGCCTTTCTCTAGTCCATCTTGAATCTTCCCACATCCCTTCTTTAAAAGACCACTGTTCCCCTTAGCATTTAGAGCCACAGTCTCTGGGTCAGGAATCCACTATATATTCTCTTTTGCTAGCAAAGCAATAAAGCATTTTTTTACTTCTTCTGAAAAATCTTGTCCTCATTAATGGATCAGCATCAGGGACAAGGACCCAGCTTCTGGTATCTGCAATGTGAGCAGTTTTCATAAAAGCAACCAAAGCAGCTGGGACTTAAGGAATTAAAATACAAGCAAGGAAGGAACAGCACTGGATCAAACCCACTACCCTGTCCTCTTTCCTTTCTGGGTCTTTGTACGTGAAAACTGCACACAAAGTGGGTAATATGCAGGAAAACCATGAAGAAAACAGCTGCCATGGGAGTGTTCCTGAAGCCCTTAATATTTTTGAGCAAATATCTCAGCAATCTCTCTGATAGAAAAACAAAATTTGGACTTTCAAGGTCAGAAAAGATCAGGAGCACTGGAAACACAAAGTTCTAAGATCCCAGAATATGAAAAAAATAAAAAATATGGGAATATGGGCAAACAAAAAGTATGCCAGCATTTGCTATATCAAGGTAAGCTACTCAGGCTTTGGTAGAAGAAAGTTGAATCTCTGTTTATTCTCTTATTTTGTATTTCTCATTACTGAATCACTTAAAAATAAAAGTAATTTTGTAACACCATAAAAGATGCATATATTGGGGCTGAGGTTGTGGCTCAGTGGCAGAGCACTTGCCTTGCACGTGTAAGGCACTGGGTTCGATCTTCAGTACCACATTAAAATAAGTAAACAAAATAAAGACACTGTGTCCATGTATAACTAAAAAATATTTTTTAAAAAGATGCATATATTTACTCTATCTTAAAACAAATTAATCTCTGCATTTCAAAACAACCCCCAACTATGATGCTAAATATGTTTCAAAAACAGGAAAATACTAAAGAGGAAAAAAAGAAGAAACAGAGTCATTTCAGTCAGTTCTCAAGACTATGGGATCAATAAATACATCAGGAAAAATGAGATTGAGAAAAGCAAAGTTATTAAGCTAATTATCAGTCAAACATAGGAACACATATTAATATTTTTCCTTCCTCTAATAAGATGTTCAAAGATCTCCCTAATTACAGGACGCAAAGGCATGTGAAAACTAGTTACTGGAATACCTAGAATAACCTTTACTTTACTCCATACTCCAGGACAGAGGTTTAAGATGATAATGAGACATGCCACCCATGAAGTCCCACAATGAAGGAGAGCACAGAAGCAACTAACACCACCTTCTATACATGTTAACACTAGGAAGACTAAGGCCCTGCCTGCCCCATAGATGCTATTTAAAAAATGGGCATTTCTCTGTTTTAGGGAGATGACCTGGGAATTCTATTTCCACCTGCTGCCTCCCTTGTATGACAGCATAAGAATAAAAGCCTTCTTTTCACAACAGTCTTCCTACCTGATTGTAATTTTAGGGAACACAGCAACCTGCAGTATTGGTAACAAAAGTGCTATGTACTTCAGTTTGAAAGCAACACATTTGTAAAATTACCAAGTGTGGCAATTGTCTAAAAGAAAATAATTCTGTTTTTTTAGACCTGTCCTATTAGCTATACTCATTACCTCAAGCAAAACAAATAAAGTGAATATCAAAATATTAAACCTGATCTCTAAACAGAATTTACTTTTTTAAAACAAAAACATATCATTTTCTTTCCTTCACACTCTTTTATACAAAATTTCCAATAGCACTGAGAGGCCAATGCAATAAAAACAAGAACAGTTTCAGTAACTATAACCCTTCCGGGAATACTCCAAGTCTCTCCTATAAAAGTCACAAAAATCCCTAAGTATGTGTGCCAGTATCTGTGTTATAACTTCAATAATTTCACACTAAAATGTTCTTCAAGCCCAGGTCAGAGGGCAGAAATTTTCACCCTTACCTATCTCTTACATTGTCAGTAAAAGAATAAAAGAATGATATTAAATAAAAAGAACAATATTCATAGAAGTATCTCCTTTAGACTTCACTGCAAAAATAAAATTTCTAACCATTATATTTTTACTTGAAAATTAAATTTTCCAACAGATGATAGCTATCATAAAAGCATTAATATTGTAATGTCTACTATTTTTCAATCCTTCATATCTCCACATACTTTATACATAATGATTCCTATTAAAAGGAAAATTAAATCACAAGTCAGAGCTATGATAATCATAGCAAGAAGTCACTGGAAATCATATTAAATAGACTTAGAGAATTCTTCTAGGGCTGCTCAATTCTGATAGTGTTCCTTAACTTAGGCTTGGAAGCTCATCCCACAGGAAACATATGTACTACAGGTAAGTGTTGGGTAAAAAGAAAGACTTCATTCAGTGGCCAAAGAATGGAGAAAAGGAAGCCTTGTTAACCAATCAGCTTCACAACTCTGGGGAGTTGTGTGGCCACAGATAAAGAATAAGAGCAACAAGGGAAAGACGCTGATAAAAGGGAGGAATAGTCATGTTTTTTCTGGGAATAGGCAGAGATCTTCTGCAACCTCTGGTGTCACCTCGTGTCATTCTTTTCATGGTCTGGAGTTTCTATATTTGGTGGGTGGTAGGTGTTCTCAGCCCTGGAGTGGGAAAAGAGAAAGACTAGGCACACTATGCCATGGAAACTCCATATTTTATTGTTGGGCAAAGCATTTCTTAAATGATCCACACATCTATATGCAGAGCTGAGTAAAATCTGTTGCAAAGGTCAAGGTAACAAAGAGGAGATACACAATAAAATAAAGATGCAAAATATTTTCATCTCACTCTAGTCACCCATCAGAGGTAGAGGTCCAAGGGAAGAGTCAGTGTTTTCAGCAAAATGGTCATAAAGTTATTGGAGAGTAACTCAGGCAACCATTATCAATATAACCCAAATATCAGAGGAGTTATCTACAGCAAAGCTAGGGGAAGACTAATAAATAAATAATTATTGCTCACCTGTGTGACCTCCAAAATTAGTGATTTTTAAGTCAACTTAAAAGCAAGTAAACTAAAAGATTCATTTGGGTTGTTTTTTTCTTTCTTTTTTTTTAACAGAAGTACTAAACCACATTAAAATTTAGAAAGAGAATAAGCACAAATGCATAATATTTAGCTTTGTTAGAGAATATTTAGATTTGCAGATAATATTTATTTTTTTAAAGATAAGGACAAATCCTAAATAATACTACCTAAAATAATAAAACTCAATATATTAACAGGTCAAGATCACAAAAAATAATGATTCTTCTGTTTCAATGCAGGCTATACTTCTAAGTAGGAATATCCTTACATCTTAGTTAACAGATTTATTATAAACATGACAGCAGTCAACAGAATTGTAAATAGTAAAATTCCCCCTCTTTAAGTGAGCTTTTCAGACTCTCAAAAATATTGTCATGCAAGTCCCAACATCAGGATATAGACAATTGCCATAACCCAAGAAAACCCTCTCCTTGCTATTGCTCAGTGGAATAACTGTAGATAACAAATATGTACTGTATATTTCAAAATAATACAAGAAAAGATTTTAAGTATTTTCAACAAAAAGAAATGATAAATATTTGAGGAAATATACATGTTTAACATTTTACAATACTAAAACCACATATGGTACCATTAATATGTACAATGTTTATTTTTATGTATCAGTTAAAGTACATTTAATTTAAATGTTAAAAAATTAAAAACTAAATGTCTACTAAAAAAGAAGGAAAAGTTAAACAAAACCTCTCCCTACCACCATCTGTTGATGACTAACCTCTTTCCTGTCCCTTAATTTTTCAACTTAATCTAAATCTTCATATTAAATAGATGTAAATGACCATAAAATTCCAAGACTATTCTGTTTTTCAATTTATATTCCCACAAAATTTGCAAGAAATTTTCTAAGTTAATTTTAATCTATAGTGAAAAACCAAAACTTTAGAAAACATTTAGTCAAATTATAATTTAGAGAACTAAGACCAAAGACAATTTACAGGCATGTTGCGTCCTAGAATTTTTTAATGTTATCTACAATGTGGTCAACAGATTTCCAGAGGATACTCAGATGTTCTTTTCCTAAAAATGCCCATAAAATGCTATCTAACTCATGAGACAATGTATGGGATTTGTTTTAGTCAGCTTTGTTTTGCTGTGACCAAAAGACCTAACAAGAAAAACTTAAGAGGAAGGAAAACTTCTTTAGCTCACAGTTTCAGGTTCAGTCTATGGCCAGCGAATACCATAGCTCTGGGCCAAGATGAAGCAGACCATCATGGTGAAAAGACGAAGCAGTGGAAAGCAGCTCAGGACATGGCAGCCAGGAAGCAGACAGAGAGCTCTGTTCACCAGGGACAAAATAAAAGCCCCAAAGTAACACCCCAGTGATGTAGTTCTTCCAATCACACCCTACCTGTCTACAGTTACTTTCCAGGTAATTCATTCAAGTGGATCAATTCATTGTTTAGATTAGAGCTCTTGTGATCTAATCATTTCACCTCTGCCTATTCTTTTTTTTTTTTTTAACCTTTAGTTTATTTATTTATCTTTATGTGGTGCTGAGGATAGAACCCAGGGCCTCACACGTGCCAGGCAAGTGCTCTACCACTGAGCTACAACCTGAGCCCCCTAACTATTCTTACATTGTCTCACACATGAGCTTGTGGTGGACACCTCCTATCTAAAGTATAATGGGGTTTGAGATTCTTTTCCTTAAATTTACTAGCCACATAAACTTCCAAGATGATTACCTAGCTTACACTCTCCAAAGCTGTTTCTCACCTATAAAATCAATTCAGTATATAATAGGCTTATGTTACATGGCAGGCACTGGAGATACAGGCAGGAACAAAACGAAATATCCCAGTAATCACTGAAGCTAGGTAACACTGTTAATCACAGGCCACAAACATCCAAAAGGAAATTGGCAGGCCCTATTCAAAGCCAGCTCTGAAGGAAAATATAGGAAATTTTTGCTTTACATTTCCATGTATAGATTCTCTGGGGTGATGAAAATTCTTCAGAGAGAACAGACAGTGAGATAAAAGCAGGAAATGCACATACACATGTTTAGTTAGCCTGGGCTGGACAGACCTGGGCAGTGGACAATCTCCACTTTCAGCTTCCTTGGAATCCCTCAGATAGGGGGACCAGCCTCTCAGCCTTTACTCTCAGTATGAAGAAATACAGCATGAAGAAAAAGTTATTAGGAATTTGACCTTGATGTGTCTTTTTTAAACATTTTATGTGAAAAATGTCAGCTACCAGTGCAATGGATAGGGAAAAAAAAAAGCAAGAGGACAGGTCATCAGGGAAGGGCTCTCTAATGAGGATGTTGGGCAGACATTTGAGGGTAGTCACCTGATGGAGCAATGCAAGTCCAAGTGCCATTATAAGGACTAGCAAAGAGGCGCTTTTATTCATTCCCCATTTCAACACAGATTTAAGGTAAAGATATGGATACAGGACCTGAGTAAGATGAGCAATTTTTAAAAGGTTTTCTTTTCAGTTGTCATTGTGATTTAGATTACAAAGTACCTCTAAGTATGTATTAAATTGCTGAAACAACATTAATTCTTATAGACCGTATTCAAAGTGCTCTAAAAAATGTTCCTAAATTCCAAAGATGTTTTGGAATATGAGTTAAACTTTCTACCCAGATTGTGATCAACCTTGATTTGTATAAGAAAGACTAGTTCACTAGATCAAGTGTAGATCTGAGAGAGATACAGAGCAAGGGCTCTGAAACAGCTGAGTTAAGACAGCTGAGATTACCAGTTCTCCAAATCATGCTCTCCAGACATGTCATTCAGAGTACCAGGCATAAGTTTATTAGAAGGGAAAGAAAAGGGAAAAGGGGGACACTCTCAAAAAGAGTGAATCCACTCAGAGAGAAGAAGGATGGCAACTCCTTTCTTTCTCCAGTTTTATTGGTGATTTCAGAGAAGTTTCCAGAGTCCTGCACAGTTCTACTGCAACTTTGACTGATGGTGGGACTGCACCAGACTTCCAAGTCCCCATTATGCATGGGAAGACCCAAGGTAACTCAAGATCCTTGACCTGTGCTGACCAGTTCTAATTGGAATTTATTCTTACAGATTTTATGTGTAGGGTTTTTGCTCCTAATTTTTATATCTCCCTGAATTCTGAAATCTGATCTGTGTAAAGGTCACAGAAGTCCCCTTCAGGGTAACTTGTGTTCTCCTTATCAGCAAAAGGGAAACTTTGGGGCTTGAATATCTCTTGCAGATAATAGGTTGTTTGCTGAGGAATATAACACATACTATTGACTTAAGTAGAACAGTGGTAAATTGTTTTTAAGGAAAGCATGTGGGGTTTAGTGTACTTAGCCTACTTTGTAGAACTGTCCCCTTAACTTCATGTTCCTACCACTCATGTCTGTCTGTTACCTATCAACAGGACTGGCTTTAACAGAAAAGTTGGTTTTCTTTGAATAAAAATAACAGAACTAAACAGATTGTATTTATTAGTTCAAATCTATTGCACAGAACTAATTACTTTGCTCTCATTAATATTTTGTAATTTGGGGGGGCCTAATAGCTAATATTCCCCAAAATCTGTTGCTTAAAATATATGGGGGGCTGAGCATGGTGCTGCATGCATGTAATTCCGGCAGCTTCAGAGGCGGAAGCAGGAGGATCATGAGTTCAAAGTCAGCCTCAGCAATATAGCAAGGTGCTAAGCAACTCAGTGAGACTCTGTCTCTAAATAAAATACAAAATAGGGCTGAGGATGTGGCTCAGTGGTCGAGTGTCCCTGAGTTCAATCCCTGGCACCCATATATATATGGCAGAATGATCGGTAATTGCAGCTTGTTGAAAATTCAAGTCACTGGAATTTCTCTCTTAGCCAGAATCAGAAATCAATGCTAGGCACATATGGGCCCTGGAGACAACTACTGAGAAAGCCTCTGCTTCCTCAGGTGGCATTCTGTGAGGCACATGGAGCACATTTACCTGGGGGATGGCACATCTGTATCTACCTGAAATTAACATACAATGACTGGTGTGTAGCTCCACATGAATAAGATGAACTTCTTCATGTACAAATATGGGACTTCTGCACATATTTGTAAAGCTTTGGCCAACTTTTGATTCATTCATCCATCCACTCATATCCATTCATTTATTTTTTACAGTTCCTACTCTGCCCCAGCTTTGAATGATATTGGAAACTCTCAACTTTCTGATCTATACATGTAGCTCTAAAATGCCTTCCTGTAAACTTAATGTCAACTTGGGAATGCTTGTAGAATACGTTTTTACACACTAAACATTTAACTGCACATTCACGTCACTTTCTTTTCTAAGGTCCCTACACCCTGTTGACAGTAATGTCAGGTGACTGGTTTAGTGATGGACTTATAGGGATGCATTCTTCTCCATTCGGCTGGAAAGCAATTCCCACTTATCATTTGCTTTTTAGTGGTAGGACCCCAAAACCAAAGTAACCACACAGTATTGCTGGACTATCCTACCTCAGATATTTAGAAACTCTCACACTCCATTTAATGAGAGTCTAGCAAAAGACCTGTGAGGGTTATGGCTAGATCAAAGAATCTTTTCACAATATGTGGGTGATCTGTTTATAGCCAACCCTGACTGTGAATACTGCCTTTCTAACACTATGACTATATCAAACTTCCTTGTCTCATGTGAATGTAAGACGTCCACTGTAAAGTGTCCAATTTATAAACAATATGGTATTCCAGATTAGCCAAGGAACCCAAAGTTTGATGCCAGATCAGAAGCAGGTTATCTTAAGAGTCAGAGAATGCAGGAACTGGAGGGAGTTACATGGGGTCCTTCCAGAAGAATGGCAGGTTTCTGACATATTTGGATCTCTAATTTTGAACTACCAGCAAAATCCCTCCATGAGTCTTAAAAGAAACTGACATAAAGCCTTTAATTTGGACTTCAGAATGTGAAGCTGCCTTTGAAAAGTTAAAACAAAGCCTCATGACAGCCTCTTCCATGGGCTTGCCCAGCTCACAAAAGGAATTTGGACTAAATATGCATAGAAAACATGGGGGCAGCCCTTGGAGTTCTCTTACAGACATAAGGAGACATACTATGACCAGCAACCTGTTTGTCAAAACAGCTTGACCACACAACAAAAAGATGGCTGCCTTCAGGGGTGACTGCCACTTGTGATTTACTAGAAAGCTGACAAATTCATTCTAGGAAACTACATTACTGTGTTAGTTCCTCACCAAGTCCCAGGGACTAGCCTATCAAGAGCTGGATGGACTGGGACCTTTTCACTGACAGGAGCAACTTTGTGAATAACGGCCAACAGATAACTAGATACAAGGTGGTCACAAAACAACAGGTAGAGGAATCCAAAACTGCCACTGGAAATACCAGGCCATAAAGCCAGATTGCTCTGATAAGAGCTCTCAGATTGTCCAAAGGAAAAAAGATAAACATTTATGCTAACTCAAAATATTTTCATGATAGTACATGCACATGCAACTCTTTGGAAAGAAAGAGGGCTCCTCCCCTCTGAAAACAAGTACATTAAACATGCCCTTAAAATATCAACATGGATGCAGGCTGTGGCCAAACCAGAGGAACTGGCAATCACATACTGTCCCAGTCATAAGAAGGCAGACATTTATGTGGCCAGGGAAAATAAGGATGCTGATAGGATAGCCAAAAGGACCATACCAAAAAAAAAGTTTATGAGACCCTAATCCCTAATACCTTAGCTTGAATTAGACCAATACAAACCTCCTTATCCTGATGAAGATGAGAAATGAGTGGAGTTCTGACTTCTAGGATAACACTACTAAGTGAAGACAGAATTCCCATGGGCTTATCCTCTTGCCTGAAGCGCCAGTCTTGTCTTTAATAAAACAAGAAAGAACTCACTACAAGAGGGATGCCTTGTTAAATTTCATCAAGCCTCACATGCAAAGGCCATGCTTCCAATAGAGTATTCACAGATGACTCAAAACTATGTCCTATGCACACAAAACAATCTGAAAGGCAGCCAACTGTAAAAGAAACAGAATGCTATAGAAATACAGGCTTTTGATGATTGGCAAAGAGATTTAATCCAAATGTCCCATGGGAAACTTCAGGTATTTGCTTATACTAATAGACATCTTCTCAGGATGAGTTGAGGCTTATCCCACCAGAACAGAAAAAGCTATAGAAATAACTAAAACTGTCCTAAAGTAGCTAAACCCAAGACATGGATTCACTTCCTGGGTGCAGATTGACAAATGACTGTCTTCTGTTACAAAGCAACCCAATAAGTGACCAAAACATAGGATATCCAATAGAAGCTGCTTCCATCCTGAAGACCCTGATCTACAGGAAAAATGGAAAAGATGAATCAGACCTTAAAGAAATGGTGGCTAAATTACATCAAGGACTCATTTATAGTGGGATAAGGTATTACCAGTTATTCTCCTTCAACTGTAGAAGGTCCTCAGAAAGAGGCTTAAAATAAGCCCTATAAAATAGTACACGGGAGGCCCTTCCTAGTACCCCAAGAGGAGAAGGGCAAACATAGCAATCAAAGAAAAAAATTAGATTAGAACAGTATGTACAACAAATCAGACAAATATTAACTGCTCTACATGAGTATGCTTCCTTTAGGTCCCCACGAAGGGAGGAAACACGGCTCCATCCCTCTGGTAACAGCCCAGAAGGAAAAATGACAATAATAGGCAAAAAACTTCCATTCTAAGGACCTGTTTTCATCATCCATTTTCAGCACAAAGCAGATAGGAGGTGTTGTCACGCATTTTACCATAGAAATGGAGGGTAGAAATTGACAGTGAGGAAATGTAACAGGAGTCCATTTTACACTTTGAGAACAAACTTTGCTGCCCAACCTCAGGTGGCTTGTTTTAAAACAGACATGTCTTTCTTTCCTTTACTTCTTCTTTCCCATTTCCCCCTTTTTAAAAGCAGAGAAAAGGAGATGAAGACTGTTCCAACCTCCTAATAAGCTATCCTGTCCTCCTCTGCCTGAAAAAATATCACTGTAAAAATGGGAAGTGGAAACATGAAGAAACTGTAAAAATGGGAAATGGAGCAATGTCTCTCTCGAGGGCTGCACTGAACACGCATTTTATCTACTGGTAATATTTGGATCTCAGCCCTTGTTCCTCTTTGACAAGCCCTGTTTTACCCCTAGCAGGGAGAATCCCAACCTCTGGGACAGCAGTCCCAGGTTTCTCCTTTGCTAGCAGATCAATAAAACTTTTTCCTTTTTCTCAAAACTTTTTCCTTGTTATTGGATTGGCAACAGGGACAAGGACTGAGCTCTCAGTATTAGAACTGTTGGTACATCCCAACAGTTTGCTAAAGGCAAAATGCTGGGACCTTTAACTTGGTACTCTTAAGATTTATGCTTTCTTCCACCCGCACCTGTCCTGTCTTAACAGCTGCAACAAATCACTCATACGGATAAAAAAGGATGTTTATACATGATTTGAGTCCAATAAGAGTACTGTAAATGCTCCTGCCCCAAGGCCCGAGTGTGTGCAAATGAAAACACCTTTTGAAAATGTGCCGAAAATTAGGGAGAATTTTTAGATTCTATAAAGCCCACTCCTGCAACCCTGACACATGAATAAAAACTTTACCCTTTTTGTTGTTGCTGCAGTTCCGAGAGCTAACGCTCCCTTCGGGCTCTAACAGAAGCCTCAATACAGCTTCCCTACGTGTGGGCGCTGGATACTTCCACTTTCGGTCTCCAGCATCACGCCTACCCAAGGGAGGGAGAGGACTGAACGTTTCCCCTTCTCTCTTGGCTTCTGGGGACGCTGTCTGCCGACCCAGGACACGGCTGCAGCCGCGGCAAAGCCTTCTCCGGACCTTGACGACTCCACAGTGCCCAATGCTCTGCGCGCGCGCGCACACGAGTGCACACGCACACAAACACACACACACCACCTACCCCCACCCCACGCACTCACCCCAGGCGGCGCCTGCGCAGTCTTAGGGAACCTGTACTCTGGAGCTGGGCGGCGCGGACCAGGCTTCACCCCGCGGGGCTGGAGGCGGCTGGGTCAGGGTCTGGCTGGGTCAGCAGCATCTCCCGGACGAGTCTGCTCCCCAACCTTCTACCCAGCCTAGGCGCGGGGAAGGAAGAAGGCGGATGCAGCCTAGACTATCACAATCAACACCAGGACCTGAGAACCCAGGTCACAGAGAAGAGTCGCAGAGCATTCAGGGACACACCAATGACACCGTTTTTGCAGATAGGAAAAATGACCAAAAGGTGGACCTATTGATCCGTGATTAACACAGAAGCAGCTGTGTGTGTGTGTGTGTGTGTACTGAATGAAGAAGAGACATAATTGTAATTATCACATTTCCATGGCATTTTAGAGTGCAACTGTCTTAAATACAGGTCTCTGTTCTAGGGCTTAAGTCTTTGATCCACTTTGAGTTGAGTTTCGTGCAGGGTGAGAGGGATTTAATTTCATTTTGCTACATATGGATTTCCAGTTTTCCCAGCACCATTTGTTGAATTCAGCAAAGTGGTAGTATGTAAAATCAACACCCGTAAACATCAGTGATGAATCCACTGCAAGAGAAATTAGGAAAGCTACCCCATTCACAATAGCCTCAAAAAAATAAAGTACTTGGGAATCAATCTAACAAAACAAGTGAAAGACCTCTACAATGAAAACTACAGAACACCAAAGAAAGAAACTGAAGAAGATCTTAAAAGACGGAAAGATCTCCCATGTTCTTGGATAGGCAGAATTAATATAGTCAAAATGGCCATACTACCAAAAGCATTATACAGATTTAATGTGATTCCTATTAAAATCCCAATGACATTCTTCATAGAAATACACAAAGCAATCATGAAATTCATTTGGAAAAATAAGGTCCAGAATAGGCAAAGCAATTTAAGAAGAGTGAACCAACAGGCATCACAATTCCAGAACTTAAACTATACTACACATACTATACTATACAGCCATAATAAAAATTTTTTAAAAAACTGCATGTTATTGGCCCCAAAATAGACATGTAGACCAATGGTACAGAATAGAAGACACATATCTTCTATTAGAAGATATCTCATATTAGACAAAAGTGCCAAAAACATTCATCAGAGAAATATAGCCCTTGAAGCTTTTTATCAGCTAATTATAGCATATTGCCTCTATGATCATTAGATTCCAGCATAAGACTGCACATGTTAAAGAGTTTATGTTTCTAATGGATATGCTGTAGCAGCCCAGTTAGGAAAGAAGAAGCACTGCTATTAGATATTTGTTTAGTGTCCACCTTGTACTATATGAATTTTAGTTATTATTATTTACACACGAAAACATACTGCAGTGTAATTAAGTATCCCATCTTACTGAGAAAGAAACTGAAGATCACACTGTTAAAGCCCCCTGATTAGTTGACACAGGCAGTAAGGAGCATCAGTTGATGGACACTCGTTGGTTCTATATCTTAGCTGCTGTGAACAGTGCTGTAATAACCACAGGAGTGCAGAGGTCTCTTTAATGTTCTGATTTTATTTCCTTTGTATATATTCCTAGGAGTGAGCATGCTGGTCCATCTAGGAGTTCTATTTTTTTTTTAAAGAATCTCCATATAATTATTTAAAGTTCTCTGTCTGGTTTAAAGCCCATCCTTCTCAAATGTATGTTTATGATGTTTAAGTTTATATCAATATGTGTGTGTGTTTGCAGGGATTTTTTTTTTTTTTTGTGCCCTGTGGAATCCATACCTTCAGTAATTTGGATATGAAAGAAGAACTTTCCAAGGCCACCTATCCCAAGAATTTCTTGCCCATCATGTTTCCCTCTACTTTTCTGGTATTATACCACTTAAAATTCTGTGCAAATTTTTAATGGAATGTTAATCAACCAACAAGCCTAAGACTTTTATTAGATGTACATAATTTTACTAGGCAACATGAAGAGCAATACAAACCATGCAGTGAAAACATATATAACCTGGTTGAGAAAAATGTATATGGGGGGTGGTACTGGGGATTGAACTCAGGGGCACTCAACCATTGAGCCACATTCCCAGCCTTATTTTGTATTTTATTTAGAGACAGGGTCTCACTGAGTTGCTCAGTGACTCATTTTTGCTGAGGCTGGCTTTGAACTCAGCCTCCCAAGCGGCTGGGATTACAGGCATGTGCCACTGTGCAAGGCAAGAATGTATATTTTTTAATATATAAAGATAGATAGAGTCTCTCATTCATTCATTCATTCATTCAGTAGGTAAAACCTAATTATCCCTGAATAATTTGCCTCTAAAGTGCCTTTCCTCCCTTTCCTAGAGTCTATGGTTCATCAGTTATCAGAAGCACCAACATACATGTTATCTTTCCCTGGAACCTTATTTCCTCCCTCCCCCTGCCTCCTTTCCAGCTGCCATGAGCTGAGTGGCTTTCTTCTGGCATGACATTTCTTCAATATTCAGCTGACTGTGAACTAGAACATCTGAAACCACAATCTTTTCTCCTCTATGTTTTTAGTGTCAGGTATTTTGGTCACAGTAATGAAAAACTAACAGCATTTGCAAAACATTTACATCAAGTCACTATCAAATCATTCACTATTATTGGTTAATGAAATAGAGTGTTATTCATGTGGGTGTGAAAGAACATTAGGTATATAAAAAGAACTACATGGACATATTTTGAATGACAGTGACAATAGCAACAGTACTCTTAATAATTCTAATTATAATGGCTTATGCTTTAGAAGCTACTATATGTTAGACCCAGTTCCAAGGGTTTTTCACATAAGAAAATTTAATCTTTATACTAATTTTCTAATCCACTTTGCCCATACCTCTCAAGTCACATACATGTATGCTTCAGAAAGAGCTTTTATGTAAAATAAAAAACCTACAGAATATACAGCATGTATGAACGGCACGGAACCCAATGGACCCTGTTGCTGTTAGAATTACATCTCTGTGACATCACACAGTTCATACAAATCAAGGTAACTCCTGGATCTCCACATTCTCACAGTACTAATAATGAGCAAAGCTACAAAAGAATTGCAGTGTTTAAGGAAGCAAAAGGCAACAATTCTGGAAATAATTTTTCAAAACATTCCTGTACTAAGTGATGGCAGAGTGCAGACTTTATGCAATAAAATTTCCAGAGCATTTAATTGAGTGTCAGAAATAATTTTTAATATTCATAGTTGTTTCACCAGAGAGAGAGTCTGCAGAGATCTCATGCCACTATTCCAGAAGTGGTCTCCAGTTCACATTTTAAGGCACTTATATACTTTTATTTTATTCAAAACAGTGGATAATAAGAGAGTACAGTGTTTTCTAGCTGCTTTATTTAATATATTATAAACATAATTCTATTTCATGAAATATTCTGTCACAAACTACTTTCTTGTCTTAGAATTCCATTGTGCAGATGAACAATAACTTATTTAAACAATCTTTTATGGATTGGTTAATGTAGCCATTTGTCAAGGATGTACTATTAATAAGCAGCATTCTATTGAATATCTGTGCAGCCAATATTTATACATGCAGAAGTTTTCTTTAGAAAAATGTCTAAAATTGGCACAGTGTTGTGGCACATGCTTGTATTCCCAGAGGCTGAGGTAGGAGAATCACAAATCTGAGGCCAGCCTTAGCCACTTGAGGCCCTAAGCAACTTAGTGAGACACCGTCTCAAAATTTAAAATGAAAAGGACTAGAGATTTAACTCAATGATATAGTGTCCCTCAGTTCAATTCCTACTACCCAAACCAAACTAACAAAAGTTCTAAAATTAGAACATCTGAATAAGAAGATAAGCTTATATTTTTAAGATAACTGGTAGGAAATTGCTCCAGGTAGAACTCCCAGTAGAAGTGTATGAATTTTTGTCTCCAGACATTGAGACCATTTAGAATGTGTTGCTTCAAGGTGGGAAATAGTTCAATGGCAGAGTGCTTGTTTAGTATGTCTGAGGCTCTGGGTTACCCTCTAGTACAGTAAAAGAAAAAAAAAAATTGTGACAGTTCATATCATCATATTGTTTAAGGAAAAACTCTTAGCATTTCCATTTTAAAAGCTAACTAGGCTGAAATGACAATGATACGGTAGCTTTGGCCCAATCAACTATAGTTTCCTGCAGTAAGTGAAATGTGTGGACTGCATGGAGCACTCCATTGGCAGAGATCCGTGTCCAAGTTCAACAATATGCCTGGGAGACTGCTAGATGGGGAAGCCAAGGTCAGTGATCATGGACTGGAAAACACCTGATAGCAACAAGAGTTTTATTGATAAAAATATACATTGGTGATACAGTTTTCTAGTTGAAGTGTTAAAGAAGAGAAAAATAAATGGTATTTGTATTCATACTGTTGTTTACATTCATCATCATTTTCAATTTTTTTTGAAACACATTTGCTCTTTGATTCTATAAAACATCAAGGTAGTCATATTCTAAAATCCTTCCCCTGAGATGCTTGCCTTCCTCTGTAACCACAGATTAAATAAGAATCTAGAGGTGTCACTCTACTCTGCACACTGATGACCCTGCCTTTAAGGGAAGGTACAATTAATTAAACAATTATTCCAGTGATGGAGAACTACTATTATTTGCTCTAACAGATTATTTGGCCCCTGGGTTTCCTAAGAAAATTACTATGTGCCAAAGTATGCACAATCCCACCAATAACACCCTGGTTTCTTTTCCTTTGTAAGGATGAAAAACTGGATCATGACAATAAAATCCATAGGGAACAGATGGAGCAGCTGGTGTGGGACTCTGACGACACAGCTTCCCAGATAAGGCTAGGTCTAGGCACACCTGTGGGACTTGATGGTCAGCCACCTCCCAGTTCACAGAGGGCACAGAAGGTGGAGGTGGAAACTGCACTAATAACCATGTATTGTGGTAACACAGAATAGAAACTTTAGCAGTTTAAGAGCTGACAGGCTGTGGTTTTGCATGCTGACACATAGCAGCTCTGCTTACTGACATGTAACCACAGAAGCTTGCAGTGGCTAACAGGTACCTATAACAAGATAACCGCAGTAGGAGAAGCAGGAAACAAAGCATCGGGGACAGAACAATTCCCCTTTAGGCTTAGTGCAGTGAAAGTCCCTAAACCGTATGAGCTCAGTCCCTAGGCTGTTGACAAGCTTGTTCCCATATAAGGAGTGTAGAATGCACCCTCCAATAGAATTGCACCAACTCCCTTTCCTTGATGTACCCCAAACTTGCTTATGTATAAAAGTAAAAGCCCTGTTGTGCTTGGGGCTCAGACTTTGGGAATTATCCCTCGGGGCCATGGCTACTAATAAAGTGTTGCTTCCAGGTCTTGGTGTCCTGATCCTCATTTTCCATTGCAGTATAATGGTGTGCATTGGTGTGTGTGTTCCTGAGGGGTGAGAAGGTGGCTGTCCCAATCACCGTAATAGGTACACTATTTATACACTCTGATTAACATATGATGCTCCTCATTGTGACTCATTGTTATCTTCTAAACATTATTTGTTTTATATAAATTTCACATAAACTTTACCAGTGGATCAAAGGTATTTTTTTGTTGTTGATTTTTCTTTTTCTTATATGGAAATCTAGATGAGAATATTGAGTTCAGGGAAAAAAAACAAAATCAAACCAACAGAACAAAACAAAACAAAAAACCTTGAAAAGTATACTGAGTGGTATGCCCAATTGCCATTTTGTCTGCATTTTCTCAATTGATGATGAAGTAGCCTTTAAAAGCTAGATGAGGGGCTGGGATTGTGGCTCAGTGGTAGAGCGCTTGCCTCACATGCGTGAGGCACTGGGTTTAATCTTCAGCACCACATAAACATAAATAAAATAAAGATATTGTGTCCATCTACTACTAAAAGAAATATTAAAAAAAAAAAAGCTAGATGAGAAGCATCAGAGGGCTTTTGAGTTTCACTTCCAACCACAAAATCAATATTGTCATTTTCCAATGTGTGAAGGTAACTAGAGAATTCCTTTTCCTTCAGGAGTAATTTGTGAGCTCAATGCATGTTTTTCTTTTAAGAAAGTGTTCTTTTTATTTCAACTACTTTCCTAGGGTGAATGTTTCTCCAAAATCAAATAGAAAAGAGCTCCATACCACACAATGTGTATGTAGTCATTATTCTAGAATTTGTATAAATTATTCAGATTAGGTACTCTATTTATTAGTCTTTGTTATATTAATACTTGTTTAAAATGAGCTGAGAAAGCAAAGATCAATTATAAAATAAAACGATGTTTCTAGCCATAGATGAGAAAATCAGAAGGATCCTTACATTGTCATTAAATTTTCCTTTTTCAGTAATTTGCTTAGTAGAAAAACTTCTCCATTTTCTCTTTTCCATGTATCTCAATTTATTTGCATCTAATTTTAATGTTACAACTTATCTAGTAGGACCCACTGACTACTTTTTATCATATGCACTCAGAAGTTTTATGTCAGCAAATATGTTCATGTTAAGCAAGGTATTAAGAAAGTTTTGAAATTAATAAAGCATTATCAAACTAAAAAGTTTTGGTTTTGTATCACTTGAAGAATATTGTTCTCAAAAATTCTGATCAAGTACTTCAAAACTACACTTTATAATTCAAAGGAAGTTCAATTTAATGAAAAGGAGGTTTTCGTATTGGAAGTTCACTCATTCTCAGAAAATATCATCCAAATTTGAGTTAGTAGCAGTTGTCATCATTAGTGGAGGGTCTCTCTAAATTTCTGAGGGAAATCTATTTCTTAATAAAAATAAGAATGTTATTTTAAAAACTGTTCATTAAAGTGATATAGTGGGAGCTAATGAGACAAGCAAGAGAACACATAGGGTTGATGAATAACCAATAGAAGAAAGCTTCCTTTTTTCAAATACTACGCTTAAATACATAAGTGGTTCATTTATCTGGTAGCATATGTCAACAACAATCTCTACTGGAAAGAAGAGCACATGGGCTTTTCCAGCTTAACTTATATAGAAGTGAAATACACTAAGTTTCTTTAACATCTCTCCCCTTGGCTTCATCTCTATCTTTACTTTCTTTAAAACACATTCCACAAAGTTCTTGATTCCTAGGCACTGAAGTTTGCATTCCAGTGAAATAGAGTGTACATATTTAGTATGTGTACCACATTGTTAAATATAAACAACTTTAAAACTTTAAGCCGGGCGCGGTGGCTCAAGCCTGTAATCCCAGCGCTTAGGGAGGCTGAGACAGGAGAATCGCGAGTTCAAAGGCAGCTTCAGAAACAGTGAGGCGCTAAGCAAGCAACTCAATGAGACCCTGTCTCTACATAGAACACAAAATAGGGCTGGGGATGTGGCTCAGTGTTCGAGTGCTCCTGAGTTCAATTCCCAGTACCAAAAAACAAAAACAAAACAACTTTAAAGTGCAGCCTTTTTGTGGCATTTCTATGTATTGACCATGTGCCATACGATGATTATGGTCACTAGAAAGTCTTCATGATACTTACTATACTGTTTTTTATTTCACTTGCAAAATTTTGCTAGTGAAATAAGCAAAATTACCTTTAAGTTCAATATTTTTCTTTAGTCATGGAGAAGCCAGTCTCCATCTTTTCCCTATCATCTTCCCATCTATATGACAGAATAAAGATGTTACATTTGTGAGTCTCTGTCTACAATCAAGAATTTAATAATTGTGTAGAACTGAGCACTTTACTTCTTAATAAAGATGGTAGAATAGTAGATGTAAGAATTGTTTGTTTTCTAAGTAGAAACTGTTGAGTCATTTGTCTTTTATCAGGAGACTTTTAGTAAAGGCTTTGATTTTGAAAGACACCTTCTCTTTCTTTGTCCAGATACAACACAATTGACACATTTCCATGTTTATTAGAAACATACAAACACCTTGGGTTTCCATTTAACCTTTATGCACACAGCTGCCATGCATGGTGTCTTATTTTTAGTTCCCTCAGAAGTACAGCCCCAGACAAGGATTCCAGGCAGGGCAGGTGGCTATTTTGGGAGATGGAGGCAATGGGAGGCAATGTCCTCCTAGAGTGGGGAGGACAGGAACATTTAAGTGTCAGTAAAGGTCATGCTATCAATCTGGCTGAAGTATAGGCTGCTGGAGCCATAAATATTTGATGATACTGGCAGAATGTAGAATGCCCAATTCAGACTTATCCCACCTAAGGAATAGGACTTTGTGTGGAAAGCTACTCTGGGTGAATGGTAGTAATTCCCTAACCCTTCTAGTAGACAGAACAACTCTTGCTGGCTTCTGATCAAGGAAAGACCTGCAGGAACAGGTAGCTGGAACTTAGTAGACACACACTGAAGTGTTATAGCACAAAGGATTTAGGCAAGGGGTCTTCAGTGTCCACTATTGTAATCACACAAATTTTAACTCCAAGGGATACAATTCCCATATAATACAAGGAACATGATATTATATGGAGATGTTCAAAATGATGTTTTTTAGATCACCAATAACACAAAGAGAAGCTGAAAATATAGAGAAAATAGCACTAGGCTATTTCCTGGTCTTCTGGCTTAGATTCCAGTCTTCACCCTACACTTACTAGCCATGTGACCACACCAAGACTCCTGGTGCATAAGCCCACTTTACTGAAGACTCTCTTTTCTCATTTGTAAATTGAGAAAATTAATATTTACCTTGTCTACCTCATAGGATTCTGTAGACAAAACAAGAAGATGCATGTACAAAAACATAATAAAGCTGAAATTTCCCTTACAAATAGAAGAAGATGGTATGGTATCTAGCGCAGGGACTTGCTCAACAAATAAATCTGTTGAATGAATGCAAGGAATGCATTTTGGAATAATTTCAAATTTGAAAAACAAACAAAAGGTATTGATATTGCCAAATGAAAAATATTCACTTAGAAGTCTTCTAACTATCTTCAGCATACATATATATATACTTCAAACACATGTGTACACTTTTTACTGCCTTTTTTTTGGCACCAGGGATTGAACTCAGGGGTACTTGACTACTGAGCCACATCCCCAGCCCTATTTTGTGTTTTATGTAGAGACAGGGTCTCACTGAGTTGCTTAGCGCCTCGCTATTGCTGAGGCTGGCTTTGAACTTGTGATTCTCCTGTCTCAGCCTCCCAAAGTGCTGGGATTACAGGCGCATGCCACCACGTCTGGTTGCCTTTTTATTTCATATCATAAAGCTGCCATGAGATTTTAATTTTTCTAATTGCTATAGAGTACATTAATATAAGATGATATTAAATATTATTATAACATATGATGTCTACATACAAAATCAGTTAAAAATTTATAATTCATATTAAATGACAAAAATATGTTTTCCCCAAATCAAGAGTGATTGTTCACAGATTTAAAAAGGTCAACAAATTCCAAAAGGAAAAAAAGTTCCTACCTCACATATGAAAGTACAGTTGAACTCCCAAAATAAAGAAATTCCAAAAAAGTCAGAAAAGAGAGTTATGTTATACAAAAGCATCCTGTGTGGCAGAGATAGTAAAACAAAGCGAGATAGTAGCCCAGTCTCACTTAACAGCAAAGTTCAGAGATATAAAGAAAGAAAACTTTTTGCACAGCTGCACAGTAAGTTTGGACTTCAAGTAAAGTGGTTTTACAAGAGTCAAGAAGCCAAAATTTTTGAAAGTTTATAAAATAAAAATTCCACAATAAGCTATTAATTTATTATCAAAGAAAGAAAAATGTCTTTCCTTACAGATTCTGTATAGCCTAAGTACACAGTGTTTCCAAAGCCTACAGTAGTGCACACTGATGTCCCGGGCCTTCTTCACATCTGCTTACCGCTCACTGACACCCAGAGCAATTCCTGGCCCTGTGAGCTCCATTTATGGAAGTGCCCTATACAGATGTACCATTTTTACTCCTTATGCCTCATTTTTCCTCTATCTTTTCTGTATTTTAGATACAAAAATATCATTATGCTAAAAATGCCTACAATATAGACTAGCATGCTCTAAGGTGTCTAACCTAGGTATAGCCATACAGTGTAGGTGTGTGATAGGCTTATAGCATCTCAGTTTGAGAAAGAGCACACAATGATGTTCACACCACCATGAAAGCATCTAATGATGCATTTCTCAGAAGGTACCCTTTTGTTAGGTAACAAATGACTGTGCTTTGACAAATGTGATCTGTTGTCGTCTCACTTGCATTATTTTTAACAGGAAGTTTGTAGTGAACATTTGTTTCTAATGCCTCCATTAAAAATCTTTGTACATACATGATTCCTTTGTTGACTTTTCATGACTTCCTCTGTGGGTATATAATAGGTGTTGAGTGCTGGAAGCCCAGTGTATAAATACATCTTCCCAGAACTGTCAGGTTGCCCTCCAGAGTCACTGCTCTGTCTACAATCCCAGCACACACACAAGGACTCCAGGCTTAGCCACACCCTCCACAGCACTGGTGCCTTCCAGCTTCCTCATCTGTTAAAGGAATGGTGCCAAAGTGAGACTTCATTTTATCTTGCATTTCTGATTCCTAAAAAGGTTGAACAGTCCCCTTCTATGGTTGTTAAGCACCTGAGTTTGCCTTTTTGAAAATTGCGTACTCAAACCTTTGAAATCAGATATTTTGAGCTAATGGGAAACAAGCATGCAAATTTTGTTCACTGCCTGTTTATCAATTGGATCAAGGTCATCTCTGTTTATAAGTTTCTTGCATGGTGTTAGCACTAATTCCATATAAGTTTTGGACATTGCTAATATCTCTCATCCATTGATAAATTCCCAATGTTTCCTTTATTGTCACATAGTAAAAATCCAGTAATGTTTTGCCTCACTGGGTTTGGGGAGTTGAAAAGAACATCCATAAGATTCCCAAATTCTTATTCATTAAACTTATGGTTTCTTATTTTTTCATATTTAATGCAGTTAAGAGTGAATTTGTAGGATATAATGTCTGTGGGTATTTTTTACCATACAATGAGCCAGTGTTGCCAAAATTCTCTATTAAGTCATTTTTCTTTATTAGGTCATGGTATCACTGATACAGTTTAGATTCACATGTATGTATGTCTAGTTTTGAATTATTTTGATTATGATTCCTCCTGCGTGACAATTTTTAGTACTAGATCTAAAGCAATATATGTTCATTTGTAGGAAGGCAATGCTTCTCCTCATTTTTGTTTTGTTTGCTAAATCAACCAAGGTATGCTTGTGAATCTCTGCTTTTCTATTCACATGTTCGAAAAAGGTTTATGGGCTCCTGAAGGAAAAGAGGAAGACAAACTCCACTTAAATTCAATTTAAATTGTGTTGGATTTATTGGTTTGAGAAAAACTGACATCTTTACATCAAAAACAGAATCTCCATTTACTCAGATCTTCATTTATGTCCTTTTACTGTTTCTTAAAATTTCTTAGCAATCCTATGTACTCATTAATATCAATTTTTACCACAATTATTTCATTATTTAATGGTTTGTTATTATGATGAACATAATCTTGTCTTTCATTATATTTCCAGTTGAATATTGCTATTACAAAAGAAAATCACTCATTCTTTTATAACTTAATCTTACATCCAGCACATTTGTTGAATTTCTTAGCTAGCTCTGAATTTGTGTGGATTCTTCAGATTATCTATATAACAGATAGCATTGTAGGGGTGAACAGCAGTCACAGAAGAAATGCTTGTTTCTGCCTTACTTGGAGAGTTTGCATGCCCCCAGAAAGAAGAGCCAAGACAAGGACTTAGTTCACATAGTTTATTCAGGAGGCTATATTGGGTAACTATAGTAGGAAACATAGTGAGTCAGGAAAAGAAGAATGCCAATATAGAGGTGTGCTGCTGAATTTTTCTCTGTAGGTAAAAGGGCTGGATTCCTTCTCTATGAGCAGGAAAAAATGCCTCCCATAATTCCATCTGAAAAACATGAGGTTGAGGCATTTCTTCCTGGCCTGATCCCTTTGGGGGTGCTCATGGGTGTTAATGCCTGCAATTTCCAGCTACACTTACACAAGATCTGAAATTCATTCAGATTTGGAGAAGGCCTACGAGCAGAAATGCGGAGAGAGATGTGGTACAGGCTTGAGGAGGAATGCTGTCAGAATGAGCTCAGCTCACATGGAACTGCCCATCACAGCTGCAACCAGAAGTGGAGGTGCACAGAGAAGATGTGACAGCACCACCAGAACCCACTTCAGTCTACCTCTCACACCATACAGACCCCCTCATGATCACCTTAAGTCCTTTCTGCACTATTTGAGAAACTAGTTGTAATCTCGAGAAAATAATACAGAGGGGTTGTGGAACTAGCTGGTTTCTATTGCTGCTGCTAGTTACAGGCTCTGATCATCACTCTTTACTTTTCTCCTATACCATCCTTTCTAGAAGGTCCTCATTCTTTGCCAGCACTTCAGCTCTACTGAGCTGCTTGCCTGGTACAGTGATCCACACCTTCAAACCTAAGGGCTCAGAGTCTTGGCTCTCATGCCCCTACCAGCATGTGGAGCATGGAAACTCCAAGTTTGCTCTATGAATTCTCTGCCCATTGTAGCAACAAACAGAGCCTTCAAGGTTGCAGGGATGACCAATATTATAACTCCTTTCTTTGCTGCTGTTCTACTAATGTAGAAATCTCAAAGTGACTAAGTGACAGACACTGCCAGATTCCATAGGACCTTTCCTTTATTTCCAGGTATCCCTCTCCCCTGACTCTTCAGGATTCAGGACCTCTAATCCTGCAGGGCCTAAAGCTTCAGAGACACAAAGCATAAATTGTAAAAATTAGTTAATGGAAATAATATTGTGAAAGGGCAATATTGCTTGATTCATGGATCCGTGTATTGGGAACAAACTCTATTGATTTAATGTAGAGGTCTATAAGCTTATATAAACAAAAAGATTGTGAATACTTTAGGCTTTGTAGGTTATAATGGTCTTTATCAAAATATTTTGCCATTAAGGGGTCAAAGTAGCCACATACAAAACAAAAACATTTCTGGAAAGGTAATGCCTCTGTAAGGATCCGTTGATCCGTAAGGATCTATTGCCCAAGATAGTAGTCCACACATGTCAGGAAAAACCATGCAGTTATTGCATAATAATTATCTTGCCACCAAGTTGCCAGATAGTCTGGTCTCCAAAAAGGACAGGACCATACTGAGAACTCAAGTGTCAGCCCCTGCCACTGAAAGCTCAAACACTAGCAATGGCCATCAGTATATCAGCCTTAGTGAGAACCTGAGCTGTCATAGGACCCAATGAAAGTTCCATTGCTACCACCTTGACATTCTGTCATAAATCCCATTGAACGAGCACTAGAGTAGGCCAAGGACGTCTCATAAATGAGTGATGCTACTTTTCAAGTCTATAGATGCTATAAATGTTTTTCTTTTGTAAAGGGAATTGAACAAAGGGGCACTCAACCACCAGCCCTATTTTTTGTGTTTTATGTGGAGAAAGAGTCTCACTGAGTTCCTCAGTGCCTGGCCATTGCTGAGGCTGGCTTTGAACTCACAATTCTCCTGTCTCAGCCTCCTCCAAAGTGCTGGAATTACAGGCGTACACCACTGCACCCGGCTGCTATAAATGTTAATACAGTTCAAATCTAAAGATCATTGAACATGGCTTCAAAGATAGGTAAAGAGGTATGTGCACTTCTCCTTCAACATCTCTCTCCAAACATCTCTTTCTAGCTATTTCTCCCCTTCCTCCCTCCTACCCCCAACATACTATGGCAGCAGTCTTGCTTGACAGCCTGACAAGAGTACTTGGAGTATAAATAGCAACTAGCATTAATTTATTCTTATGGTTTCTTTTATTTTAAACCAAATTAACTGGCCCCTCCATTATATATTATTAAATCTGACATCTCATAAAATATAAAAAAAATTCATAAGAATATATACATATTCTTAAGTAAATTTTAAAGAAGTAACATTTTGTTCTTCAGCTTATGAAAAATAAATTCACACTTTAAAAAATATTCCTGTAATGAATTCATATCATGTGTTTCTTAATACAATAAAAAATACAAAAAAGTAATATTATAATAAAAAGGGAGGACAAATACAAAATGATATATTTACATTCTTATTAACTGAAAAAGTAGGCATTAATGATTTTGGTTGTTTTGGCAGGCATATTTTGTGAATGTATATAAATATATGTTTCTATCGACTGAAGAAGTGGGAACATAGAGCATTGAGTAGGCATGGTTATATATTCCTATATAAAAACATTTTGATAGCACTAGTAAACACTTCTCCATTGCTGGTAAAGGCAGCTTGTGGAAATAAATGTAAGTGGAGAGGGGCCTTGTGTTGGCAGAGATACACAAGTTATTAAACCACAAGTGTAACATTTTCAGAGTTAAGAGGACCTTGGAAATGGCAAAACCCAGCTCTGGCGAGTTCTTCATGGAGATGGCTCTTCAAGTGCTGCTGTGGTAGGACAGGCAGGGCCAGATGAGTAGCATAACAAAGCTCCACAGGAGATATGGATGCAACCAGATTATATACCACTGAATCACACCAGGAAGTGAAGTGACTTCAGAGCAGAATGTCCCATAAATAGAACTAGAGCCACATCTCCAGACCCCTGGCCCTTTACTCCATCTGGAGACCAAAGCCCCCAGCCAAGACTCCTGAGTTCTTACAATTCCACCAGGTGAGTATCAGTAAATCCCACTAACCCCAATAAGCTCATCAAAGAAATTTTTCAGTCATGAGAAATATTCTCATCTTACAAATAATACTATTTTTTTAACATATTTTAGATTTAATACTTTCCATAAATTATTCATATATGCATTACTTATTAAACAACGACAGATCAGAGATTCGTGGCTCATTAAAACTAGAGGACTATCAACTGGCTTATTCGTTTTGAAGATGAGAATACTGATACTAGAGATATTAATAACTTGACAAGCATTTGTAGAATTCAGTTTTCTTTTTTTACGTCAATAAAATAGACCATATTTTTTTCTTCTTGGTTACTGTCTGTAGAGATTAGCTAATATGTAATGCATATTGTTAGTTTTTAGCTTGTGTTCTTTCGTGTGTAACACAGTTTGTTGTGATTTTTCTGAACGTTTCTATTGAAAATTATTGCTATACAACAATGTGATGGCAGTTGAACACAAGAGCACAAAAAGTCTTAATTGGATATTTAAAACAAATCCAGGTGCTCCTTTTGAATATGAGAGTAATTTGTAGTAAATTAAAGGGGAATTTAAGAATATTTTTTGAGAAATACCAGTTTTAGGTAGGTAATTGTGAGGAAGATAATAATCATACAAGTCAAACTCAGGAGATTCTTCCACAAGCCCCAAGGTGAGAGATCGATGCCCTGGTTTGTCAAGAATTCTTCACCGGTACATCTGAAATTCAATTAAAAAATATATCTAAATTCCTAGCATCTGTCAAATTTTACTGAATATATTCATTATTCTTTTGTTAAAGAAACCTATAGGTTATCAAAATCATTAGGAGTTAGCCCTTCATATATAATAGATAAAAGTCATTGAGTGCTTACAATTTTGCTAGGTACTGTGCTAAGCAACTTGGCACCTAATAGTTTAATTACATCTTAAAACAATCCAAGGGGATATAGATATACACATTTAAAAGAGGATGGGAAGTAGACTTAGCAAACTTGGCCAAGCCTACAAAGACATGCTGCAGAACAAGTTTCTAGCCTCTTAGATTCTTTCATTTAGAAATCTATAATGCTGCTCTCTTCAAAAGAAATATTCTGTAGGGTAAACTTTCACTGAGAGTCCCCCATTAGGGCTAACTCCTAATGGTTAACCCTCAGCTTTATCTGATGGCACCTATAGCCCTTGCTAAGATGATCAAAGCTCCCCATAGTTCTGTTCACCTGCAAAACAGTAAACTACACAGGCTAAGAATTCTAAAACTAGGACCAAAGGGGAGCAAGGGTTTCCAGCCAGAGTCATGTCTGTCAGTTCTTGTACCAAGACTGTGAAGAGCATCACAGATATTCATCTACAGGATGTTACCTGCAGGCCCAGGAATCAGACTCAGAACTGAAGTACCAGCTAGAGCAGAGCAGGATGCAGCATTCCTGCTACAGGTAGAAAAGCACCTGTTCCTAAAAATACCTGGTGCAGCCAAAATAATTTCCTGCTGCCATTCTTGTGCTTGTTGTTCCATCTCTTGGAGTTTAGCAGTTATAAAAACATTGATGGCCTCTCTTTGCTGTAAGAGGAGTTTTGTCTTTCCTTTTCTGAGGATGAGCCCCATGTGAACATGAAGCCTATGGGGGCTCCTCCTTATCTGGTCCCATTTTTCCTGTCCACTTTATTCTCACCAGTAGCTTGGCACTGATTTTGTGCCACACCCAGATCAAATAAAATAGAGTGGGCAAGTAAAGAAAAGACCTCTTCACTGATTTTCTGGTTGTTATAGAATTATTTCTATGTAGTTTGTAAAATCCAGGAGAGTATTAGTAGTAATTATAGCATTCCTTTTCTCATTAACTTAAGCATCAAAGTTAAACCATTAACAACAATCAGTGAAAAGGTAGGCATTATCAAAAATGTAAAGCAAGATCCTCCAATTTTATTAAAATCTGCATTTCTGTTTTAATGACAGTCTATGAAAATAAGACCTCCTTCTCAATTTACTGAAATACATTTTTTTCTTTAAAGGGTACATCCTGTGATAGGAAGTATTCCAAATCAGTTTATATACATATACACACAACTGAACAGCCTTTGATTTCATGATGTCTCCCACACATGTGAGCAAGGGGAAGAGCCAGGACCTTGGGGCCAATGCTCACTCCCTTGATGCCATCAATGCCCTTTTAGTTCTTAGTACTGTCCACAGGCTGGGCTCACAGGCACCATATAGTCTGTTCCGTCCAGAGACTATAAACCGTTGCTAAACTATTGAAGCACCCATTTCAAATTCAAATGTTCTGAAAAATAAGAACTAAAACTCACAATCAAAACATCAAAATAATTTTTCCACAGGGAGAAAACAAATATTTCTCCACATTTAATACAATACTGACTGTAGTGGAATACAAGTACACCATGTTCACACGCACTAGTGTACAAGGTTTCACTTTATGAGTGAGAAAATTTATGTTCAAGAGGGTTCATTGACTTTAGACTCTAAACCCAGGGGACTTTTTATATCTCATCATAGTGCTAAGAAATCTCATTATGATATTAAATGGAAACTTACATCACATAGCTGATACAGCCACTGCTGTTTGTTGTACTGAGTCCTGGACAGAAGTTTTGTCCCAAAAATTCATTATGTTGCAAAGCCTGTATCATAAAGGGGGGCAGGGGCAAGGCAAGATAAATAGTTTCACATTTCAAAAAGTTTCCAGATGCCAGGTACAGAAGTACATACTATAATACCAGCTGGTGGGGAGACTAATGAAGCAGGATAGCAAGTTCAAGGTCAGCCTGGGCAACTCAAAGTAAGGAGACCCTATCTTAACAAATAAAAATGGCTGAAGAAGTAGCTCAGGGATAGAGCATGTCTAGCATGCACAGATCCCTAGGTTAAATCGCTGTCATTGCAAAAATTAAAAGTTGCCAGCCGGGCGCGGTGGCTCAAGCCTGTAATCCCAGCACTTAGGGAGGCTGAGACAGGAGAATCGCAAGTTCAAAGCCAGCCTCAGCAACGGCGAGGTGCTAAGCAACTCAGTGAGACCCTGTCTCTACATAAAACACAAAATAGGGCTGGGGATGTGGCTCAGTGGTCGAGTGCCCCTGAGTTCAATCCCCAGTACCCCA